>JAQSEB010000260.1:0-22321 GCA_030063045.1 Pratylenchus scribneri
GTTTAATTGGTTTTGAACCAAAAACATATGATGGTTAAGTGGTTTAAAACCCTTAATTTTTGATCAAACCATGACAAAAATGCATCAAACGATGCGTCTCGGCGAGATCTATCGAATGTGTATAGGCTATAGGTTTGGGGGTTCAGGACAAACCACTAAACCGGTATAAACTTTTCTGCATTTTCAATGTTTTTTTTTCTTTAAATTAAATACCATCCTTATTTTAATCACATTTATAAAATTTTTACTTTTGAGGGTTGTTGATTAAAAACTTCCGCCAACATTTGAAGCACTGCTTGAATCCAACTTTCATTGCCAGCTAAATTTGTATAGCCTGAAGGGTAAATCAAAATTAGAAAATAAATAAATTTAAAAATGTTTACTTATGATTTGCTCCACTTTTTCGAAAATAATGCATGAAAAATCAGTGTTTTCACATTCCGAAATAATTTCTTCCACAATGCCCTTTGGCGTTTTATCCTCAAAATTTGATGAATTTAGAATTAAAGACACATTGACAAAGCGGATCTACAATAAAGCAATTATGTTAAATAATTAAAATGTTAATCACATATGGAATTTCTGCGCGTTGTGCAATTGTTGTCGCCAAAAATGTTTTGCCAGATTTCATTGGGCCATTCAGCAATAGCAAGCGAGATTGGCCAATGACGCTTAAATTTGTAATAAATATTAATAAATAATAACATAAACATATATTTTTAAAATCTGGAAAATATTTATTCCGAAATTTGCAAAAAAGAGTATTAATTTTTTCACCCAAAAATAATATTTTTTATCCAAAAATAATATTTTTTTTTATCTAAAGTAGATCTCATCTAGACGCGTCGATTGGTATATAATTTTTCTGGTTTGGTCAAAATTAAAGGGTATTAAACCGTTTAAACCACATGTTTTTTTGTTTTAAACACTAATTTTGGGCCAAAACCTGAAGTTTATATACCATTCGATACGTCTCGATGAAACTACAAATTGGGTATATATTGTAGGGTCTGAAACCGATTTCTGCTGATTTATTAAAATCAAAAACTACTTTTTTGGTAAAAAAATAATTATTCATATTTAAATTTTATTTAAAATATATTTAAATTGAATTTAATCACCCACCTCGCATCACTTCCGCAATTCTTCCACCAAATTTGCACCCTTTTCCAGCAATTTCTCAATTTTTGGAGTCCAAAGAATTGGCTCACGGCAAAGGATTTGCTTCAAATATTCGCCATCTTTTGAGCCTTTTCCAAATGCCTATGCAAAAAGTTTAAATTATTAAAACTTTCAATTTAAAAAATTTACCGGTTTAATGTTCTTTTCAAAAGCCAATTCAAAATCGACGGCACAAATTTTCAATTCCGAATAATTTGGTTCATTTGCAGTGTTTTCTTTCACATTTTGCTGTTTATTTGCATTCAGAAATCGTTTCATTGCCTTTAATTTAAATTTTATTTCTGATAAAAACATTTTTATACCTGTGATTTGGCAGCGCGAACCAATCCTTCCAATTCTGCTCCCGAATAATTAATTGTTTTCTTTGCCAATTCCGCCAAATTCACATCTTCATTCAGTCGATTTGATTCTCTAAAAATTGGAATTTTTTTAAATATTTTTTTTCAATTTTTTCTACCTCATTGTTTTAGTGTGAATTTCAAGAATTTCTTGTCGCCCTTTTTCGTTTGGCAAACCAATCTTGATCTGAAAAAAATAAAAATGTTGATATATTTATTTTTTTTATTATCCCCAAAAACATTATTAAAAAATATTCAGAATTTTATAAATATTTTACAAAATTTCGATGGACTTACTTGCAATTCCAGACGGCCTGGACGAAGTAAGGCGGGATCGATGGTGTCCAAAAAATTTGTCATTCCAATGATCAAAATGTTGTTCAACTGTTGGACACCATCCAACTTGGCCAACAAAGTGTTCACAATGCGTTGATCCGTTTTATCATTTGACTAGGAAAATAAACAAAATATTAGATAAAATAATGAATTTTAATAATTCCCCCCCCCCCCCCCATTTCCATCCACTTAAAAATCTCCATTCTCGGATATGATAAAAAAAATAATATTTATTTTGCATACATTTTTTCGATTAGGACAAAGTGAATCCAGCTCATCAATGATGATGACATGCAGGACTGATCACCGGCCAATGCTTGCTCCCGTTCGGCATCCACAAAAAGTGTACGGACATTTCTCTCGGACTGACCATACCAACAACTTTGATGAAATTTAGTAGGAAAATATATTTTAATGGCAATCGCAAAGAATTTGTATCCCCAATTTTTTCGATTTTTTCCCCTTAAACTATCTTTTATGGGAATTTTCTATGGCGTAGAACACGAAATTGAGACTCATTTTGTCATATCTCGCCATCTTGGTAAGAAAATGTCATCTTTTACCAAGAAAATGCAAAGCGGGGATCAAGGGCATTTTTGGTGATAATCTTTCTATTGACAATATATAGCTCAAATGCAGCTTGGCGAGCAGAATATAATTGTGCCATTTTTATTAGGTGAAATTCGGTTATTGGAAGGCTATAAAGGTAATAATATCTTACCAAGACAAATAATTCTTTTAGTCATAAATTGCCAATTACCGAATTTCACCTAATAAGAATGGTACCTTCTGTTCACCGAATTGAGTAGAATGAGCTATATATTGTCAATAGAAAAATTTTCACCAAAAATGCCCTTGGTCCCCTTTTGCATTTTCTTGGCATAAAAGATGGCATTTTCTTACCAAGATGGCGAGATAAAAATGAATGTCAAAACTGTGTTCTCTTCTATGCCGCAGAAAACCTCCATAAAAGATTATTTTAAGGGAAAAAAATCGAAAAATTGGGGATAGAGATTCATTACGATTGCCTTATTTTAATTTTTCAAACCCAAAAACCCACCTTTGAACATCGGCACCACTGAGCACCTTTGGCTCCCTTGAATTCAAAGCTTTTGCCACTTCGTGGGCAATCAATGTTTTTCCCGTTCCTGGAGGCCCATGGAGCAAAATTCCGCGAACATTCTAATGAAAGTATTTATTATTATTTTAATTTGTTTTTTCCTACCTTTAAACCCATTCTACAATCGGGCGGAAACATTCGAGGACTGAAAGCATGTTCGAATATTTCGTCCAACTCTTCGCTCAATCCGCCAATGTTTTCATGCAAATTCCATCCATTTTTAGCAAACAATTTTGCAGGGGCAATGGGTTGGCTATAAATTAATTTAATTATTAAATGCACAATTTAAATTTATTACTCCTCAATTCCGAAAATGACCAATTTGGCATCGATTGTTTCGATTTCAATGATTGTGTCATTTTTGATCATTCCAAATTGAATGTTGTCCATTGGAGATATTTCTTTTGAGCTACCAGCCGCCGATTGGTAATCAATTTGTTCTTTCATATTGCCTTGAATTTCAGAAATTCGGAATTTGATGCAAGCCTTCGGATCGCCATCCATTTCATCGTCAAATAAATTCGTTTGAAATTTTTGCATGCCTTCTTTAATTTCTTCATCTTTTACGTCCAAATGCCCTGTAAAATAGAATGGATGAATATTAAGGATTAAATCGGTTTTAAACTGATTAGGTTTTTGTTGTTGGGTTTCCGAAAAAGACCATAAATATCAGCAATATTTTTTCTCCATTAATTTATAAATTTTCTTGCCTCACGGAAAGAAATTTTAACTGAAAATTCTACTGCCAGGGAAAAAATCAAAATTGCCCAGCCAAAGAAAAATTAAACGAAAATTTCCATGATAGGGATAAATTAAGTCAAATTAGTCGTGTGCTAAGGAAAATTTATGTCAAAATGGCCCGATAGCTGATAGGGGAGAGAAGTAGCCAAAATGTGGCCCAAAGGAAAAATTTTAGGTAAAATGACAATGACTCCACAAAGTAAAATTCGAACCAAAAATTGACTCTCAGGATGAAAGTTAAAAAACGAAAAAACGGTTGATTTTGACTGGTTTTTCGGTTTTTAAACTCTATTTTTCGGTTTTTATAGTTAAAATATTTCACCTGCCAAGTTCAAATTCAAAATTTTCCCAGAAAATGCCTTTTTAAAGCTTTTGACAATGTCATTGGCATGGAAGAATACAGTTTTCGATGCATTTCTGTAAATTATTGTAAAAAAATTTTTCATAAAATTTAAAAAATTTACCCTGAATTTTCATTTGGACATTTTCCACTGCCATCACAATGATTAATTTGAATTTTGATCAGTTTGGCCACATTCTTTTCGGCATCATCATCATCCAACTGTGATTTTATTTTTTAAATATTTTTTACCAAAAAGTAGTTTTTTGATTTCTAATAAATCAGAAACCGGTTTTAGACCCTACAAACCTTAAACCAATCTGTAGATCTCATCGAGATGAATCGAATGGTCTATAATTTGTCATGATTTGGTTAAAAATAAAGGATATTAAAAAGTTTAAACAATAATTCCAGTTTTTGTCTTTAAACTCTTTAATTTTGCGCCAAAACCTGACATCCATTCGATGTGTCTCAACGAGATCTACAAATTGGTAAAAGGTTTGTAAGGTTTAAAACAGATTTGTGAATTATTAGAAGTCAAAAATTACTGACTTTTTTGAAGCAAAAAATAGTATCCTTTACTTACCGGCTGAATTGTCACTTCATCGTTGGCTTCAATTTTCAATTCATCCATAATTTCCTGCGGCATGTAAATTTTTCCGCGAACTCCCTTCAAATATAAATAAGTTTCATTGACGGCATTCCACACAAATTGTCGTTCCTGCAAAAATCAAATCCAATGAAAAAATAATTTGTCAAAAATTTGACACCTTTTTGTCCTCTGCTGATGAATTTGCCTTGAAGGAGATGAGAATTTGACTAAAAAATAATATTAATATTTTATAGAATTTTTATGATCAAAATTAACCCTTGCTGAAGACTTGAATTTGTTGCCGAATCCGAAGTGTCTCCAATGACTCTAAATATATATTTTAATTAAGGCAAAATTAATAAATTGTTTACTTTGTGACCACATTATAGTCCTTTTGATGGACCAAAAAGTAGTCTTCATCATGTGATGTACGCATATTCTTCTCTGATGGTCGGACATTCAGTTTTAGAGTTTTGACTTCATCGGCAATTGTTTCCTCGCTGGCTTTTGTTGCATTGGCAGGGTCATTTGGCAATTGCATGCACTTCAATGATTGGCCAACTAAAAAATGGAAATATTGATAGTGTAAATAAGAAAATGGATTTAATTTAGAGTAAATTATATGGAATAATAAAACTCTCCTATTTTCTCTATTAGAAGGCCCCTTCTAATAGTAATTAGAAGGCCCATTCTAATAGTAGCCTTCTCGACTTAAAGATCTCTGACACAATAAACTTTTTGAAAATTTTTTTTTTGCATTTTTAATTCCATTGGGCTCTATAAAATGCGTTATACTTTATTCAAAAATGTCAACAGATAACAGAGAAAAGTCAGAAAGAACCCAAATTTTGACCTGAGGCTTCGAAAATTAGTAGCTCTACGATATTTATAGAGGAAATACGGTAATATAGCCCAATATTTTATGGCAAGAAATGCGGACAATTTTATATAATACAATGTAACTTTATAGTTTAAAATCAACGATTTTTTTAAAATAATTTTAATATTAAAAAATCATTTATTTTAAAATATAAATTTAAGAAATTTATAAAATGCTGAATTCACCTTGTTTCTTCAGCAATGAAGACCAGGCGAAAAAACAATTTGGCATTTTGAGCTGATTTTCCGTGTTCAAATTAGCAGGCTTCTGTACTGCTGCGGAATTCTGTAAAAAAATTAATTGAATTTTTAAGAATAAAAAATTTAAGGAAATTTTTCAAAATCTAATTAGAATGGATACGGTAACAAAAAACAATTTTATAAAATTTTTTCTTATTAAAAACATTTGGAATAATTTTATATTTTTTATCAGTAATTTTATGAATTTTAAATTATATTTTTAAATATTTATTTAACACAAACTTGTGGTTGTGGCTCATTTGGCGATGATTTCCCATTGTTTGCCAATTTGATTGCCTCCAACTCCTTCTTCACCGAATCCAACTAATATAAATTAATATTTAATATTAATAAAATTCATTTTTTATATTTACCTCTAATTTTTGCACTTTTTCCACCATTTTGGCTGCTTCAATTTCCTTTTTCAGCAATTCGGTCTGCAAAAATAATAAATTTTGAAATTTTTAAAAAATTTTTACCTCCAATTTGTTCACTTTCTCTGCCATTTTGTTCAATTCGGTCTATAAAATAAGGAATTTAAAATTTACAAAATTGTTTCTTATCGCCTCTACCTCTAATTTGTTGACCTTCTCCGTTGAATCCACAAATGTCACCACTTTGTCCTCGGATTTTGCTGAATTTTGATGATCCATTTTTAATTGACAAATTCAAATACAGGGATTGTCAATTTATCTAAAAAAAGGATGGCCGTGAAATTTATATGGAAATATTTTGTTCTGATTTTGGGTACGGCAAAATATTTAAGCGTAAAATCGAGGTGAGGGACAAATGCTTAAGGTGTAAAAAATCAACAAATAAGGAATTCAAAATTCGTTATAAAATGAGGAAATGGATACCTCACATCAAGCACATAGCCTTTAAACTGATAAAACTATCGTTCAATTTTGAGTAAAATATTTAGACGCAAAATTCAAGGGCAAAGTTATCGTAAATTCTCTATTAGAAGCCCTTCTTAGACGGTCTCTGAAATTCATAAGCCTCGGGGCTTTTAACAGAGAATTTACATTGAAAAAGTCAGAAACAAATATTTAGGTCCAAATATCGGGCAATTGGAAAGGAATAAATGGTAGAAAAAAATGGATGGAATTGGGGTAATGCGAGGTGGTGGCTGACTGAGGTGGAGAAGGGGAAGGATTGTTGTGGAATATAAATTATTTATAAATTAAATAAGGCTTTTAGATTGAATTTTTTGCCCAATCTAATTTTAATGAATTCAAATGTATAATAAATGATATAATAAATTCATTCCAACCATATTCGAAGTGAATGTGGATGGATGATGGGAAATGGAATTGGATTGAAAACGACTGAATGAATGAATCATCCATTCAGCGTGAAAATGAAAATGAACAAAATTGAAAACTGATGAAAAATGACATAGGAAATTTCACTGATCAAAAAAAAAGAATTAATTGGGATGAATGGAAAGCATTAAAAAATTGTTTAATAAAAGGCAGTTTAGCCAATATTTGGAGCTATTAAATGCACTTTTGAGAACATTTAAATTGGTTAATTGGCTGGTGAGCTATGGCTCATCAAAATCGCCGAGAAATCGATGTGGTGAGACCGAAATGACCCAAACCGGGAAGATAGGACTGGAATTTGCAGCTGTGCCTGTGGATAGAGGGTGGCCGATGTGTTGGAAAGGAAATGGCCTAGCCTAGATGGAAGGGGACAAAAAAGCAGTGGAGTTGGCCGCGTCAAACTAATTGGTGTGCAATGAATGTTGTTTTGGCCCCGAAAGGTTGATGGAATGGATCAATAGAAAAGGGGTGGGCTGGATGCTTTTTTGAAATGGAGTTGAATAATTGCTGTTTGGTCCCCCTGCTAAACCACAAAGTTGATGGTTGATTGACCATTTCTCAAGATGAATTGAATGGCAAATGCCGGTTTGGTGATTGGTTGGAGTTGCGCCTGCTTGATGAGCGCGGACGACGCCAAATCGAGTTGAGGGACAAATTTTTAGGCATAAAATAATAATGCAAATGATTAAGACGTAGGATTTGGTGGGAAAAAGTTGAAATGGAAAGTTTGAAACAAATATTAATTAGGCGCAAAAATCGCGCAAAGGAAGGGGAATAATGATGGAAAAATGGATTGAATTAAAGTGATGTGCTGCGACGAAGATGGTCGGTGGTCGCGGCTCTTGGCTGAAAGAAAGGGAGGGAGGGGGAGGAACACGGCTGTGGAATAAATTTTAAAAATAGGCTTTTTTTGATAGCATTTTACAATTTGCCAAATCCAATGAATGGATTCATATGATATCATAAATTCATTCCAAATAAGTGTGAATGTGGATGCATGATGGGAATTGGATTGAAATGATGAAAACGAATGAATGAATGAATCATCCATCCAGCAGCGGTGAAAATGTACAAAATAGGAAATTATGGTGGAAATTGGCGAATCGAATTTCACTGATTAAAAAAAGATTAATTGGGGATATATGAGAAAACATTTAAAAATAGTAAATAAAAGAGCTTAAAAATATTTTGGATTGGTGAAATAAAATGCTGGGACAATGCTAGGCCAGACTAACCATTGTTCTTTCTTATTAGATCATTCGGTCAGTGGAGCTAAGAGTTCTCATTTCTCTCGATTAAACCATGATTGGCAGAAAAGAAATGAGATTATTATAAATAAAAAATATAATCTACAGGTATAACGGAATATTAAATGTCCTATATGGTTGGATCTTTGGCCTATAAGATTAGAAAAAATAATGATACGGGGTGTTAATTTTTGCTAGTTGGTTTCGAAAATGCCGTAAATTCTCTATTAGAAATTCATGGGCTTAAGAAATTCAGAGGCCCTCTGAAATGAAGATTTTTCTGTTTTTTAAAAAAGAAATGCTTATTTCTACTTAATTACACCTAAAATTAGGTCAATTTTAAGAAATAAATATTTTTGAGGGTGGCCTCTAAAAAGGTTGGGCTTTTATAGAGGATTTACGGTATTTTATTTAGGCCAAGTCGATGTGGGTGGCAAATTTTTAGAAGTGCACAGGTGGCTGGACAATAGAAGTTAGAAGGGAAAGGTTGGCCGCTGAAAGGGGGAGAGCCGATAGAATGGGTTCAATTCAAAGTAGGGTTGCGCTCCCGAGGGTCGGGGGCGAGTTGGACGGGGACGGGGGTGATCGGGGGTGGCACCTTCGGGGGCGGGGACGGGGGTGACCTTGACGGGACCCCCGCGGGGATCCCCGCGGGGGCGGGGGTAGTGTAAATCTATTATTTTTCATATAAAAAATTTTTTAAAGAAAAATTTTTGCCCAAAAATTGCCGCACAGCGAAAAATTTTTTAATCAAATAGTAGGCAGCGATAAATTTATACAAAAAAATTTAAAAAGCTTATAAAAATTTGCTCAAAATTTCCTTGATATTTCCAATTTTCCAAGAAAAAATCCAATAATATGGGGTGTATGTTCACCCCCGTACCCCCGCGGGGGTGGAGGTTCGGGGGGCGGGAGTGATCGGGGGTGGACCTTCGGGAGTGGGACGGGGGTGAGACTCAAACCCCCGCGGGGGCCCCCGTCGGGGGTGACCCCCGCGGGGACGGGGGCGCAACCCTAGTTCAAAGTACAACCACCTGCTGCCCACAAAATTGAAGGAGGGTAGATCCACCCGCCGAAGATCGGAATTTCAGCAGCAGGTGTGGATCGTGGGTGGCTGCTGGCTGTCTAGATACACAAAAGGAGTGGAGTTGGCCGCGCCAAATTCAATTGTTTTGTAATGAATAGTGTTTGGTGCCCGAAAGAATGAATGGAATGGAAAAGGGGTGGTCGGCTGGATGCTTTTTTGGACATGGAGTTGATTGAAGAATTGCTGTTTGGTCCCTGCTAAACAACAAAGTTGATGGTATAAAATTTTTTCTATTGGTTGAGCATTTCTCAGATGAATTGAGTGGCAATTGCTAGTTTGGTGATTGGTTGGAGTTGCGCCTGCTTGATGAGTGCGGACGCAAATCGAAATGAGGGACAAATTTTTGGCAAAAAATAATGATACAAATGATTAAGGCTTAGGATTCGGTGGGAAAAATTGAAACGGAAAGTCAGAAACAAATATTAATTAGGCATAAAAATCGAGTAAAAATCGGGAGAGGAATAATGATAGAAAAAAAATGAATTAAATTAAACTGATGCGCTGCGAAGATGGTCGAGCTTCTTGGCTGAAAGAAAGGGAGAGAGGGGGAAGGGATACGGTTGTGGAATAAATTTTAAAAATAGGCTTTTTTGATAGCATTTTACAATTTGCCAAATCCAATTAATGGATTCATATGATATCATAAATTCATTCTGTAAATTGGAAGTGAATTGTGGAAGGATGGTGGGAAATGGAATTGGATTGAAAATGAAGGAATGAATCATCAATTTTAGCAGCGAAAATATATACAAAATTAGGAATTGGTGGAAAATGATGAGAATTGGTGGAAAATGACGAATCAGAATTTCACTGATCCAATAAAAAATTAATTGAGATGTTCGGGTTTTGGAAAAACATAAAAAAATTGTTGAATGAAGGGCAGTTTAATTCTGTGCAGCGGACAATGCTAGGCCTGGACTAATTGCCATTCTCTTATCAGGGTCATTTAATCATTGATAATTAGAGTTCTCATTTCTCTCCAATAATCTGATTAGAGAGCAAATAAAAGTGTATAAGTTATAATGAATGATATAATTGCCTTCCCCCGTAATAATTTGCGGCAGTTGATTCCGCAAGTTGGCAAATTTTTAGTGCAAAAAATAGGGAGATAAATGTTTAGGCGCAGAATTCGGTGCAAAAGTTGAAATGGTGTTAGAAACAAATATTTTGTAAAAGTTAAGGAAAAAATAAGTGAAATAGTGTGTTTTTTTGGTAGTTGTTTTCGCAAATAGTACCATAAATCCTCTATATTAGAAACTAACTGATTTGCTTAAATTTTAAAGGCCCTCTGAGGTGAAGATTTTTCTTTTTTTTTAAAACAAGTAATGCTTATTTCGGCTTAATTTCATCTAAAATTTGATCAATTTTAATAAAAATATTTTTGAGGGTGGGCTTTTATAGAGGATTTATGGTATTTAGGCGGGGTCGATGTGGGTGGCAAATTTTTAGAGGGGCAGGTGGCTGCATAAAAGGGGCAAAGTTGGTTTGGCCGATCAAAGGAGGAGAGCTGCGAGATCGGAATGTGGGCAGCTGTGGTTCGTGGGTGGTCGTGTTTTGAAAGGAAATGGTCTGACACAAAAGGAGTGGAGTTGGCCGCGTCAAATTCAATTGTTTTGTAATGAATAGTGTTTTGGTGCCCAAAAGAATGAATAGAATGGAAAAGGGGTGGTCTGGAAGCTTTTGAGATTGAAGAATTGCTGTTTGGTGTTTGGTCCCTGCTAAACAACAAAGTTGATGGTATAAAATTTTTCTGTTGGTTGAGCATTTCTAAGATGAATTGAGTGGCAATTGCCTGGTTGTCCTTTCCAAAATGCCGGTTTGGTGGTTGATTGCCCATTAGCGCGTTTTGAAAATTAAACATTTATAATTTCAATTTATTCTAATAAATCAAAAGTCGGTTTTAGATTATAAACCCTAAATTTTAGATCTCATCGAAACGCATCGAATGGTCTATAATTTGTCATGGTTTAGTCAAAATTAAGGATATTAAACCGTTCAAACCATATTTATAGTTTTTGGCTTTAAACTCATTAATTTTGGGCTAAAACTTGACTGACAAATTACATACCAATCGACATGTCTCGACGAGTTCTGCAAATTGGTATAAAGTTTGAGGGTCTAAAAACCGGTTTCTGATTTATTAGAAGCCAAAAACTGTTTTAGTTGCAAAAAATATTTTCCTTAATTATATAGAAATTTTTTTTGGAAGCTATAATATTTATCATGAATGTTTGTTTTGAAAATCAGTACTGTATATTCCACCCGAAAATGTGAAAATTGGGGAAGATAAATAAATCTCAAGATTGACAATCATATCATAATAATTTCCACATAAATTCATCACATATTCGACCACTTCATTTCGTTGTATTTTCTCCCTTTTTTCTTCTCAATCATAGCAGCCACATATTCCACCACAAAAAGCAATACAATTGCCAAGTGTTTTGCGAATTACTTTAAAAAGATTATTTACTGTCCGCGTCGGCATAATAATTTTAGGCCAATAAAATAAATTTTATGCAAACATGCGAAGAAAAATACTTAATATTACGTTTATTATTGGAAATTGTTTAATTCCAATGAATTTTTAACCAGGTCGGTTTTCTTTTGAGAATCTCGGTTTCACGATTTCATACAAAGACTTTCGACACGGCATGGTAAATTTCTATGAAATTTCAGTATAGGAGGAATTTTTCTTAAAAGTTTGAACCTTATTTGCTTGCTAACTTTTGTGCTTAAAGCCTTAATACCGGTCTGATAATTTAAATTTCATAAAACAAATCGTTCCGAATCGAATGAGCCTATACTCAAGAAAATATAAAATCTAGAAGACTGCGTTTATTGAATAGTTTATTTCCAGAACTAGCAGTAAAACATACCATAACCAAATAGTTTGCCCAATGCGTTGGCCAATGCGTGCGGAATACTTAAAATGGGGACGACGACCACAACGGCAATATCGTTCAGCAATTGTTCAATTACGTTTCGACCATCAATTTTCTCAAATTTTTTCACCACCAGTGTGAATTCGTATAGAGTTTGCAACTGGAGTTCGGAATTAGCATATCGAGCTAAAGAGATATCGCACTGGAGAAAAAGTGAGGAGAAAATAATTCATAAAAATTTTTCTGAAATGGCCGCATTTATGTAATTTATTTTATTTTTTGTTTCAAAACTAAATTAGAATCGGTTAATAAAGCATTATCCTGCATTTTGACGAGATCTATAGATTGAGTATAGTTTTATGGGTCTGAGATAATCATTAATGGTGCGGAAAGATAAGATCAATGACCACGAAAATTGCTAATCATAAAAAATTAATTCTAATAACCAACTTTCAAGTTTCAACTCACCAGCAGTTTATCGATATGCTTTTGTAAATTTTTTCGTTGATAATGTGTGAAATTGCCCAAAATCTCCTTTCTAACTTCCTCCTTTATCTTTTTCACTTGTTCATCAGAAACATGGCGACTTGCCTCAGCCATCGCCTCTTCCATGTGGCGCATGGCGGAATTGCGCAAATCTTTGATTTGCTTACTAATATGGCTTTGGAACGCAGCCTCACCATGTGCTCGTAAAATGGCAGAAAATTTTGTCTGAATTTCTTGATTCCAAAGGCAAATTTTCCGGATTGATTCCTTTTGTTCCTTAACTTTATACCAAACTTCAAATATTTCATCCCATTTTTTTCGGATTGATTCCATTTCTTCCTTAGCGTTATTCCCAATTCTTTCAAATATTTCATCCCATTTTAACAGGATTGGTTCCTTTTCTTCCATAGCTTTATCCCAAATTTCTTCAAACATTTCATTCCATTTTTTCCGGATTGATTCCTTTTCTTCCATATTTTTATTCCAAATTCCTTCAAATATTTTATCCCATTTTTTCTGGATTGATTCCTTTTCTTCCATATTTTTCTTCCAAATTGCTTCAAATATTTCGTCCCATTTTTCCCAGACTGATTTCTTTTCTTCCTTAGCTAGATTTTCAAATCCCAATTTTTTCCGTATTGCTTCTTCTTTTCCGTTAGCTTTATTCCAAATTGCTTCAAATAATTCATTCCATTTTTTCCAGATTGGTTCCTTTTCTTCCTTAGCTTTATTCCCATCCAGCTGATGCTGGCCTTCTTCAATTTTTTCCTCTTTAATTTCATCATCATTTGCTTCCATTTTATCCTTTGATAATTTCGATGTCTCACCAGAATATTGTTGTTGTTCAGCAAGTGTTTTTTGTTCAGCAAGTTCTCTTTGTTCAGCAAGTACTTTTTGGCAACCCAAATCTTCATCAATTTTGTCCAAAACATTTTATTTCAATTGGCGAACAGCAGCAAACACATCATTCATTGAGGGCTTTTTGCAAAAAGGAAAACCTATACGGATTAAAATTAATTAGACAAAAAAACATTGACCGTAAAATAAGAAGGTTTCTATACCTGATGCTGAAATAGGCGTCGACCAACAAAAAATTACTATACAACAGGCTAATAGAAGAATTAAATAATAGCGGCACATTTTCTTTTATGTATGATTAATCGATAAATATCTAAATATATGTTTGTAAGGAATTATGTTTTTTTTACATATACAAAAAATTTTTCTATAATAAGGATGCTATAAACATGAATATGCCATTTATTTCAATGTCATATTTGGTCATCTTGGAAAATGCCAATATTATAAATATGTTGTTTATGACATATCCATGGTAAAATGTTGTCATTGGGCTTACTAAGATTGGTATAAAATCATAACAGGCGGAATTATTAAAAATCAGAAAAGGCGGAATTATTAAAATCAGAACAAAAGAAATAAAGTCAGAAGAGGGAAATAAGGAATTGAAACACTGGAATTCCGGCTTTCGGAATCGGAATTCTGGTTCCAGTCTTGGGTATGATTATGAGTAACAATGTTCAACACTGAATCAAAATAGTAAGGAATTCTGTTTTGTGAGAGCGAAAGTCAGAGCCCGGCATAATTCATATCGCATTTAGCAAATAGGGGAATAATAAAATTAGAGCCTAATTTTTATAAGAATGATCCGAATTTACTAAAATAGCTTCATTTTATGCCATTGTCAACATCAATATACACACCGAACACTGTATGCTGCATTTATTTTACGACTACAGCACTATTAATGTCAAATTTTTGTTCCTATGTTATTATGTTTCCTACTGTAGCAGCGACTGCCTATCGGCCATTCCTATAGTGAGGGAAGCTCGGCGGCGGTGGGGAGGGGTCCGCCAGCCGCCGCTCTCGACTCGCCCGCCGCGCACTGATAAGGTCGCCGCAAGGAGAGGAGGGGAGGGGGGAAAGGAGGAAGGAAGGAAAAAGTTCAAAATGCCCGAAGCAAAGTTCCAAAACTTAAAACTTGGCCCTCTATAACTTTTCACCCACTGGACCAATCTTGCTCATCTATACCTTATTCAAAAGGGCATTCACGGGAGAAACACGTGGACAATAAATTTAATTTAATTTACAAAAATTAAAAAAATATATTTTTAAAGCTTTAAAAAGTTTAGGGAGGGAAATGAAAGGATAAATTAGTTTAAAAAAAAGAAAATTTACGCAAAAATAATTAAAAATGAAATTAACTTTACGCTTATTGAAGCAATAAACAAAAGAACATTCGATTTTCTCCTTCCTTCCCCTTACCCCCTGCCCCCCCTTGCCCCTCAGCCGCACACATCATCTCCTTATCAATTTTTGGGTAAAGAATAAAAAAAATCGAAATTAGCCGAAAACGATGGAATTAAAAGTAAAATGAATCAATTGAGGGATTGAAAAGTGAAAATGAGGAATGTGAAAAATGAAAATAAAAGTGAATAAAAAGTAATTTAATTAAATTAAATACATTCACGGGAGAATCACGTGGACATTAAATTAAGTTTAATTTACAAAAATTAAAAAAATTATTTTTAAAGTTTTAAAAGGTTTAGGGAGGGAAGTCAAAAGGAAAAATTGCCGTATAAAGAAATTTGCACAATAAATAATTAAAAATGAAATTAACTTTACGCTTATTTATGCAATAAACAAAAGGACATTCGATTTCTTCCTTCCTTCCCCTTACCCCTACCTTCTTCACCCTCTTATCAGCTATTGATTTCCCAAAGAGGTGAATGGACGAAAACGAAGAATTGAAAAGTAAAAATGAGGGATTGTAAAGTGAAAATAAATTAAAAATGAATAACAATTTAGTTAAAACAATTTTAAACTATAATAAAAAATATTGAATTAGCTTTTCTCTTTCCTTATCAATTTCTCAAAAAAAATTAGTTTATAAAAATTAATTTAAAATTAATCGTAATTTTATTCCACTTTTTTACCATTCATTTCCCATTACCCATTTATGGCATAAAATTTTTATTTTAAAATTATAATAAATTCAAATATTTTAATATTAGTGAAAAAATAATTCTTTTAAAATCAATTCTATCCTCATCATTTCATCTCCTCCTTCTCTATCCCCACTTTACGACAATGGGTGCTTCACCCCAAAATCGTAATTTTTTCATATACTGATAACGACATGAGGAGAACTGAGAAAAAAGTGGAATGTGGGCCAAAATCAAAAAAAAATGTCCCCCACAAATCAATTCACCCAATTTTTTATACATTATTCCCATTAAAGCCGCATTTCCTTCTAAAAGCCAATAGGAAGAATAAAACTGCTCTCATCCCATTATACTAAATTTTGATTATTGCATGCATAATCTTTTATTTCGTGAACATTTTTGCCTAATTTGTCAAACCATACCGCCAAATAATAAAACATAATTTTAATTTTTCCGTTGCATAATATTTATTTTTCAATTAAATTAAATCCATTAAATTTTTATTTCATAAGAAACTTTAATTAAATCCCAAAAAATTACTTCCGAAAAAAAAAACTAAAACTTCCTCAATCCCAAAATTTCCTTTTCCTCAATTAATCATCGACACCCTTTTTTTTCCTTTTACGATGGGATAAATCAAAAAAAAAAGCCAAAAGGTAAAGGACTAAACCAAAAAAGCCAAAAGTTAAAGGACTGAACCAAAAAAAGCCCAAAGGTAAAGACTAAACCAAAGAAGCCTAAAGGTAATCGACATAAAAGTTTGAAAAGAAATTTTTTTTATTAAATGGAATTAAGTTACATCGAAAATGAATAATAATTTTATTATATTAAATAAAAATATGCGAATTAAAAAAGTGAATATTTTATCCAATAATATCCTCTTGGTCTAGCCATTCAGCATCGGGATAGCCAATGAATTTTACTAAAATTTCCTCTTTACCCCTCCTTTTTCTCTTCGCCAGTATTTTCTCAATCCTATATGTTGTGCCTTCATCAATTCTTGTTTTCGACAATTCAGGTTCATATACTCGTCCCAAAATTTCTTCGCCCTTTGTGTCCTTTAATAAATAATTGATTGGTTTTCCTTTGTTTGCTCTATGAATCTTGAATATCTCGTCCGTGAATCGGGGCCAATAACTTGAAAAGAAATGAATTCCTTTATTTTTCTATTAATTTTGACTTTACCCTTTATCAAATGTTCTCTTTGCTTTTGCCAACCTCACGGCATCTCCTTCAGCATACCGAGGATTTTTCCATCTCAATTTTCTTTTATCTATTTTCCCGATCAGCATTTCATCTTTATAAAGTCTATCCCAAACTTTTCTCGTCATTTCTGGAGTAAACTTATTTGGAGCAATTTTTGTGGTTACATTTGGTTTATTATTCAAAGCTTTGACTATTTTCGGAACTGTCTCTATCCATCGGGTTGAATTTTTCTCGGAAAACCATCGATAAAGCCGTTCCTTAATAACTTTGATTTTCCCTTCAGCGAATGCTGCTTTAGTCTCTCCCGTTCGGGTGGTTTGTTGTTGTATACCCTTATCTTCGAAATAGTCTCTCATTTCTGAAGATGTAAATTCCAATCCCAAATCAGAATAGATAAAGCTTGGCAGATGGGGCATTTGCTCAAAAATTTCCTCAAAGGCTTTCTTCATTTCAACTGAGGTCTTTGCCTTCACTGGTGCTGTGAACACTCTCCTTGACATTACATCTACCCCAACAAGCAAATATCTATATCCATCATTTTCCTTAGATAATTGCTGAAAATCCGCCAAATCAACTTGCAAATCTATAAATAAGTTGACGAATTATTTTTTAATCTCTTACTAGTCATGAATCCAAGGGGAATTGTTTTACTCGTTGAAAATTTGTATTTTCTTGGCTTGAAAAGTGTATATGTTCGGCTTCCCTCCAAGAAATGTTGGACATCCTTTCGAGTTAAACTTGGATATTTCTTTTTAACCTCATGATAAAGAATATCTGCACCACCGAAGCCGCCCGGATTTGATGGATCATGATAAACACTTCGAATTTTCTCTTCGTTAGTCATTTCTTTGTCCCCATTTTCCCCCATTTTGTTGGTTTAAATCGTTGATAGCCGATAGCTGCAATTGCCCCTCTTCCCGTCTGTATTTGATTTACCAATGCTGCTGTATTATCGTTTTTATTCAATGCTGTTCGGAAAAATTTCATTCCAGCTGGTGATGGAGCATTTTTTGTTGTCGGTTTTAATAATCGACTAAGTGACTGTCTTAGACTGGAAGAAGGGACGGCTTTTCCAGTCCTTGGATTGATTATTTCCTCTTCACTCGTTATCCCAAATTGTTCAGGATTATTTTTAACAATTTTGAATATTTTTTTCCCAATTTCTTCTAATCTCGCAAATTCAGCCTCCTCTTTCTGTTTTCGCTCTCTTTGCCGCCGAGTGACTGCCAGTCCCTTTGGTGTCGAATGGATAGTTGAATAAGAAGTCTCACTAGATTCGCCTGTGCTTCTTGACCGTGAACTTTGTACCGGTGATCGACTGTATGCCGTCTCAAAATCTATACTTCCTTCTTCGTTTTCCCTTTCTATGGGTGTCATTGATCTCCGTTCAAATAACTCCAAATCACCATCTTCATCAAGCAATGCTTTTATGGCTTCATCCCCCTCCGTTTTTGTTTTTGAGATTAATGTTGGTCCAGACTTGGTTAATTCAACTTTGACCGGTTTTTGAACAAGTTGCTTACGAACTCTCAAGTAGCTTCTCAAAAGTTGATTGTATAAGGCATTTTTGGTGCTCAAATTTTTCACATTACGGCCCTTTACTTTACCCAATTCTTTTTTGATAAAATTGAAATTGCCTTTCTCATCCAGATCATCCCCAATGGTGACTTTTGGTGTTGTCTCATCTCCTTTCTTCTTTAGTAATCCATAATAATTTTGTTGGGGCAGCAATACGTATTTAGTGCTCATTATTATTCCTCTTATTGACAAATCTGGAAATTAAATGCTGTGCTGCTTCAAATAAAACTGGTGCTAATAAAGATGCAAAAATTGCCGGTCCTCCCTCTCCTGTCTGTTGTTCAAAAATGATTTGTTTGGCTCTCTTTTCCGAACGGGCTCTGGCCAACTTTCTTACAGTATCGGCAAAAGGAAGAAGTTTCCTTTTCTGCTTTTCAGACAATTTAAAATTTGATGATAAAATATTATGGCAGACTTCGACCAAAGATAAAAGTTGTTCACGATTTGCCTCTTTCAACAATTTATTTCTTTTCTTATCGGAACGTGATTTACAAATGGAATTCAGAAAGGGATAATGCTTTAAAATGAGGAGGCCAATAGGCTGTCCATTATATCTGGTTCTAGCCATTCTTTGGTAAATACACTTCTTGATATTCGTCTGGGAAAATGTGACTTCTTAATCGTAAATTTCGGTTCACGCGATTGGGAAATAAATCAATCAATAAATAACTATAAGGCTTCTCGGTAGCCTTTTTATAAGCATCAATAAAATATGCTCCTTCCCTGGGGAATAATTGTGTGGATAAATTCCTAACTGAAAGCATATCATTGGGCTGTCTCAACAAGAAAATAAAATGGGCATTAGTTCGAGGTATTCGCATCTTCTTGTCAAATAGTGACTGGGTTAGGAATATCGTGCAAAATTGCTGATGATGAGAATTCCGCACAAATATGGACTCCAATTTTCGCTGTTCAATATCGCATATCAAATCGTCCAAAACATAGATAAATGGTCTCTCAATTTTACTTAACCATTCATCACTTGGAACACCCGAATGGACATATACCCCACTCTTCTCCAAATCTGTAATTACACTTGAATATTCGCCATAGGCCCATACTTAAAGTGCGAAATAAATCTTTTTTTACATTAACCACTAACCAATAGCCTTGGGTGGAGGAATGAACATTTCATTGGCATTCTTAAGGATTCGTAAAACCAATTGGGTTTTGCCAGAATTTGACGGACCCGAGACAATAATATTTGAGGGAATTGGGAATTTTAAATCATTGGTTTCAACATTTTCAGCTTCCATCGTTTATATTTATTCTGAATTTTAAAAAAATGGAAAATTAATAAAAGCAAAAGAAGGATCATTTTAAATAAATGTGGGGAGAGGACAATCATGGTTTTTGTTCTTTGTTCATAATGATTTCCGTTTGGGTGGCTGTCTCATTCATTTCCGGTCGCCGAAGCATTTTCCCGCACATTCGAAAATTGCCATGTTTTCGCAACAGAAGTGGAGCATCGAATTTAATGTGTTTGCCCTTTTTGAAGCGATTGGAAAAGATGATCAGTCCATCGGCTGGCTGTCTCATTCATTTCCGGTCGCCGAAGCATTTTCCCGCACATTCGAAAATTGCCATGTTTTCGCAACAGAAGTGGAGCATCGAATTTAATGTGTTTGCCCTTTTTGAAGCGATTGGAAAAGATGATCAGTCCATCGGCCTCAATGACATAGTTGCATTCCACCACTTCATTATGAGCAAAGGGCCCACGAATATCCCACGGCAAAAATTTTGTTGTTTTGAATAATTTGGGGCAGGCCACCGTGATGCCATTGGTTGAGAGGCCAAAATCAATATCGGGAAATTCTGGCCCAGCCATACCAAGCATATTCATTTGATCACCATTTCCGTTTCCATTTTTGCCATTTGCCTTTGTTGTTGTTTCTTTAGCCATTTTACCACGCTTGTAGGCCGTTGCACCAATTCACAAAATAATCAGATTCTTTGCAATTACAATTGAATTTATTTGGACTAGGGGAATCAGGTCCACAGTCGGAACAATTTTCTTTTTCGCCCTCGTGGAGTATTTCCAAAAGTTCTAAATTTTTAGATGATTGAATTAGTAAATGGAATGGGTACAACCAAGGGGATAGTATTTGCTGTGCCCGGATTTGGTAATTTCAATGCCGCATCGCATTCGATGGTATTGTAAACGGATTCTAAGGGATAATAAAGCCAATTTTTCTTAATGGGAGTAACTTACCTATATTTGCAGTAAAAATGCTGGACAAGGTTTACACCCAAATAACCCTCATAAGCATATTGCTCCAAATTGGTCTTGAATGAAAGTCGCACAAAATTGAATTCATGGTGCTCGCCTTTTCGATCCAGATAGGTTGTCCTAACTTTTTTTCCACCCAAATATCTATTGACCCGATCGAAAATCATGGGGTGATTCAACTTTTCTTGTATTGCACTTTCCTCGCATCCCAAAAATTGGGCAATATATTTGAGCAAGGGAATGCCATGTATTCCGCAGGAATTCATTTTATTTGCAGCTGTTTATTTTTAAGAAAGTCCCTTTAATGAATTATGATTTTAGTCAGTCGGTTTTTATTTTACTAAAAGAGACCACGCCTCTGCCTGGTTATTACGAAATCGATGAGTCATCACTGGTCCAAAGTATTTCGTTGAAATACCCGCTCTTATCAGTGACATCATCTTTGGCTATTACGAAATCGATGAGTCACCACTTATGGGCAGGGTCCAAAGTACGTTGTGCTCTTATCAGTGACACATTTTGGTGATTGCGAAATCGATGGGTCATCACTTTGGACCAAGTCCAAAGTACATTATTTTGGCTATTGCGAAATCGATTTGCCCTTTTTTCCCGCCAAAATAGACCACGCCTACGAACCCTCTTATCGAGTGATGTCATTTATAGGCAATAGATGACTCATAATTTTTTTGTTTGCCTAATCCTCAGCAAATTAATCAATTTATCAAAATTTTATAATAAATTTTCTCTGAACCAAAATAGTCCTACAAAAAGGTAATAAAAAATTTCCAGAAAAATTAAAAAATAATTAATTTAGAGAGCAAAGCCCAGAAAGAAGAAATGGGAGAGAAGTCGGTGAAAAAATTTGTGAAAAACAAATCAAAAGCAACAAAACGAACTTTGCGAGGTATAAAATGAAATTTATCTCCAAACTTAATCAGATTTTAGAGAAAAGTGATACATCTGACAGTGAAGAAAACAGTGGGGATGCCGAAAATGTGGGTGTAAAGAAGAATAAGTATGAAAGAAACCGATTGGCCCATGTTCTGGAATGGGATAAACAGTTTTGGAAGCTGGCAAAGCCGCGGTACGGTGTCCATCAACTCCTTCTCTGCAAAGAGTGCCAAGAGTTCAATTATAAAATGGGCAAATCCCGTTTTGAGTTGGATGGTGAACGGGTCCGTGTCACCCAATCATTATGCGATGAATGTGTTTTGCTGAACATTGACCTGTCCAATACTGAACTCCATCATGCCGATCCTAATTATCCGGACAATACCTACAAGGACTCAAACAAGGACAAATAAATAAACAAAGAGAGAATGTCAAACTCATAAAAAGACAGAAAAAGATATTTTATTCAATTATTTAATTTGAAAATGAGATAAAATGTGGATTTTATTTGTTCAAGAGTAATCAAATTCCCTTCGCATAATGTCCATTATCATTTCTTCAATTTCGGTCTCTTCAATTTCCTCTTCTTCCTCTTCATCTTCCTCATCGGGCACCAAAATGATTTCCTTGAGATGGGGAACACGGAAATATTCCG
>JAQSEB010000261.1:0-112797 GCA_030063045.1 Pratylenchus scribneri
AAACACATTCTATTGTTGATGAATTTGGCTATTTAATAATGCCAATGCCAATAAAATCCCTTTTTCTTGTAAATTCCAGAGTCATTTAGTCCCATTAATTTCCATGATCCATCATTAATCTAAAAGAATATAAAACATTATAAAGTTACTGAAAATTTGGTCCGAAGGAAGAATTCAATAAAAAATAAAAAATTGAAGCCTAAAGAAGGCGCACAGCAAATTGGTTATCTCAAATGCGGGCCAGGATATGTATCAATGGAAAAAACAAAAAAAAAATATTAATTTATTTTACACAATAATAAAAGGAAATTGAATAGAATGGAATAATTGCCCCAGAATATGGTTCCAAAAATGTTTTGTAATAAAAGCGAATCAATAAGGGGTCTAAAAATTGTCGACAATATTTATACTTATTGAAATTTGCAATTTTATTTGTAAACATTCATCCATCCAAATCATCCTTCTCCTCTCCTTTTTTTCATTTATGAACGTGGCAATTGATCAATTGGAGTGTGGAAACTGAATTCGGACGGGAACAGTTCCTTGGCTTTTGGCAACAAAAGACGATAGATCAAACGAATTGTCTCCTCGGCGGCACCCGTAATTTCACCAATTTCTTTAAATTATTTTTTAATATTTATTTAATTTAAATTAATTTTTTGCGATTTTTTTTCTTAAAATTATTCTTATGTTTGGATTTTTTATATTTAATTTCATAAAATATTCCCATTTTCCTTCTTCTACCTTTGGCCGTTCGTTTTTCGGCGCTGGCCTGTGAAGCAAGGAAAATGGCAGCTGCGGCAATGGAAATTGGAGTTCGCCTTCAAAAATATAATAAATTATTCAAAATTTTTATCCATAGAAAATCAACCCGGCAACTAAATCCATTTTGACTGCCTCCTGGGCAATTCGAGTGGCAGCAACTTGTACGGGATATGGCAAATTCAAATTACCACAGAATCGAGGCTAAATTAATTGGGGAATTTAATAATTAATTAAAAATAAGTTTGGAATTAAATGAGATATAAGCGCATTATTTGCCTACAATTTTGGTATTGTAAAAATATTCTATTTTGCCGAAAAAAATCAAATCGGCATATTCGGGAATGCACTGACCATATAATCTGGACTGGTGATCGGCTCCAAATTGGTCTCCAATGTTTTGGTGATCAATTTAGAGTATTTGCCAATTTCCCTTATTGGCACTTTTGAAATGGCGCTGATTTCTGTAATTATAAAATTAAATCTATTAATAATTTATAAACCTTTGTATGTTCGTGGGATGCCCTCTTCCAGGCAAGCAATGTACAAA
This sequence comes from Pratylenchus scribneri, assembly GCA_030063045.1. Classification (NCBI taxonomy): domain Eukaryota; kingdom Metazoa; phylum Nematoda; class Chromadorea; order Rhabditida; family Pratylenchidae; genus Pratylenchus; species Pratylenchus scribneri. Next base: position 1,313 of record JAQSEB010000261.1, read on the forward strand.
CATGCCTTCAATTAGTTAAAAATAATTTTAAGGAAAAAAAATGCTGATTGATATTTGACATCGGCCGACTTATATTAGCCATTTTCAGATGGCGTGGCCACGCAACCCGGCGGCCCCCTTCTTGACTAGGTAAAACCACTTTTAATTGGCCTCGGCGGGTTATGAGGTCACGGCAATATTTAAAAAAGAAGAATAATTATACCGCTGCCTTTGCCTCATTGCTTCTACCACCCCTCAATGTCTTCGATTCCGACATTTCTTTGAATCTTTGCGCCGCTCTTTCTTGGATTGTTCGTGCCAAATTGATTTTTTCGCTCATTCCCCGAATTAACATCAATGCCTGCGCCATTTGTCGATCATTGCTGTTCATCATCACTCGGCGTTGGGCATTGGCCAAACTTAAAAATATAAAATTTTAAAAAATTTATCAAAAAAAATTTGCAAATTTTTGGCCTGTGAAGGGAAAACCTCTCACCTTTGTTAAATTTAGGTAATGTGTTGGAATTTGAATCCCACAGTATAAAATTTTTTTAGTCTTGATAAACCTTTTTTATCTTATTTCATTATATTTTCTACAGTACATTACTAACTGAAATACAATAATTTTGGGAAAAAAGATCATAAACAAATGTTTTTATTTTAATTTTAATATACGCTCGATTGCTTTCTGATGAGCCGCCATAGGCGACGGCAATGCTCGTTGAGAGATCAGCAGCAGAGGAGGACAAAATTGGATTTTCTGGCGCACCTACACGAGCCTTAAAAATTATTAAAATTAATTAAAATTATTATTGTAGGGAAAAAACCGGATCATTGGCCGAATGTTCGTCGCTAAATGAACGCCATTCAGTGCCAACATCGATTATGCTGAAATTTATTGAATTGAATTACGCAAATTTGACTTTTAATTTTTTTAGTAATTTTTTCAAAAAAAATGCGCATTAAACTAACCGTTCGCCCACAACCAGTCCACATTGAGTGCAAATCAAATCGCCGGCTCGTTGGTCTTCAACCAATTGGGCACCAGGATGCGAAGGACACGAACTCATTTTATTAATCTAATTTATATTTCCTGAAAATATTAATTAATAAATATTTTTGGCCAGTTGTTTTTGAAGCAATTTTATTCCAAATGCACAAATTTGAGGCTTTGTTAATTTGGAGACATTTATTTTATTAGAATTTGGCATTCACATTCAAAAATATTGCTTGGATTTACACATAAATAGAGTTCATTTCAGAACATTCATTTATTTGTTTTGACCATTCTTTTTCCTAACTACAATATTGAAAATTGGAAAATTTTCTGCATTCTTTTTTTCTAACTTTTCAATCCTCAATTCTGCTGTTCTGAAATTTGTAAAATCCTATTCATCGGGTTCAAAATTTTATCTCTTTCCGGCAAATTTAAATATTTTCCATTTTATTTTCTATTTTTTATTAATATATTTTTTCGTCGATAATTTATTTGATATTATTTTTAATATTATATTTCTTACAAATTATTAAAATATAGTCTTTTAATTCTTTTATAAAATTTGGATTTATTCTATTGTATTGTTTCCTTTTTTGCCTTTCCATTTTCATTGTCTCTCTTAAATTTTCCTTGGAGCAAATGCCAATATTAGGCTTTTGTTTTTGATTGGTTGGGAATTTGCATTTAGGAAAAATATTTTAAATTTTTCATTCACAAATGACTAAATTCTCCACATGATTGGATATATTGAGCTCTTTGGTTAGTTTGAAGTCTGTGGAAATGGACTGTAAAATTTGAAGCATTGTTAAATTTTCAAGTATTAACCCAGAGCAATTCCCATGCATTCATTGTTCAAAATCAAATGTTCATTCATATTTTATTTAATATTGCCTTTAGCTGCATTGAATACTGAATCAAAATTGGTTTTGGGACAATGGAATAGGGCGGGCGGGGATGGGTCTTTTGGAACGGAATTAATGATGGAATATCAAAAAGTAAAATTCAAAATTCCACATTTTATTTTACCACTTTGATATAGGGGAAAATATTCACAATATTTTCAAGAGGAAAAAAATTTTAACAAAAACTCAATTACTAAAGTACATTTTTTCAAAATCCATTTTTAATAATAATCGGATTTATTTAAAAAATTTACAGAAAAAAAAAGTTTTTTTTTAAACAACGGAGTTGATAAAAATGGCTTCTAAAAACTTGTTATTTGCTATAGAAATGGATGAAAATGTGCCCTAATGAATTGTAATTTTAAATATTATAAGTTTCCTTTTCCCATACAAGGATGCTATGTATTTGACCTTTTTTGAATTTGAATTTGAAAGACAAAAAATATGAATGAATGCATGGGAAATTGCTCCGGGATAACAATCAAAAATTTGCCTTCAAATTTTATTGTCCATTTCCATAGTCTTCGAAGTACTACAAAGAGCTATCTATCAATCACGTGAAGAGTCATTTGTGAATGAAAAATTCAAAAAATAATATATTTTGCCTAATGGGAAATTCACAAACAATCAAAAACAAAGCTTTTTTATTGGAATTTGCTCCAAGGGAATTTCAAAGAGACAGTGGAATCAGCAGAAAGCAAAAAAAAGAAGCAATAGAAAAATCGAATAATAATCATTTTTCTTCCCATAAAAAATTAAAACTCTTTGCTAATTGTGTGAAATATAGGATTTAAAAATTGGAAAAAAATTATAAACGAAAAAATAAATTAATTGATGGATTCATCATACAAAAATTTTTAATATTTTTAGAATTGGTTTAATTTTTTTAATTTTATGGAAAAAAGGTGTTAATGAATATTTTTTTAGGATTCTATACTGATTATTTCTAAATCCTCAATTAGGTTTCTGTGCAATATATCGTAAATTCCAGTGTGTTCTTCAAATACTCTCTTTTCAGCAAATTAAATATTTCCCAATTTTCATTAAATGTCAACCATTTTTTTGTTTTCAAAATTTCTAATTTTTTGACCCATTCTTATTTCTTAATCAAATAAGAAAATGCAAAAAATTTATCTTCCTCCGTCCGCGATAGTATAAAATATTCAAATTTTAGCTCGAAGCAATTTTCCCAAGATATAATCCATCCATCAGCAAGCCAACCTCCATCTATAACAATTATTTGTATTGGATAATATCTAAAAGAATAACAATCCAAATTAATTACTCCTATATATTCCTATGCTCTTTTTTACCGTTGGAACTATAAAATTTTATTTTTTGAAAAAAGAATATTCAAATATTTGCCCCAAACGATTTCCCATAAATTTCAACAATTTCATTCATATTTTTATTCCGCAATTGGCATATGATATTCCCTTTTTAACCCATATAGAATACACATTTCTCTCTCTCTCTCTCACTCACAAAATGTTTGATATTATTCTGCGCATTGAATATGTTCCATCAAAAATTGCTTCAATTCTTCATTTTGCCCTTTAAAATAGACGCCAAAATTAAAAAAAGTCGAAATCCTCTCAGTAAGACTCCACAAAAATTTATTAAATTAATAATTATGCCGCTGATTTCACATTAAAAATTTAATAAATGGAATTTCTTAAAAATTTAGAGAAAAAAATCTGAAAATTTTATAAAAATGGAACAACAATTGAACCAAAAAATCATCGAATTGCAAAAAGAAAATGAAAAAATTAATGAAGAAAATGCTGAATTAAAAGAAAAGAATATAAAATTGGAGGAAAAGCTAGCAAAAATTGAGACATATATGAAGAAAGTTAGTTAATTTATTTATAAATAGATTTAATTATTATTTTTTAAGAAAAAATTATCAATTCCTCATCGAATATTGCCAGCTGAATTGTTCGATGAATTATTCGCTTCAATGCCGTTGGAAAATAGTTTTGGTCTTCTGGCCAAAATGCCAAATGGCCTTTTGGCAAGAAATGTACAAAGAATGATCAACAGCATCAAAGAGGTGAATTAGAATGTTTTTAGAAAATTTTAAAAATAATAAATCATTTTTAGGCTATGAAGAACAACAAATGGAATGAGGCAGATTGTGGATCGAAATTGGAAATTTCGGTCGATGATGGATTGACTGCCAAGCATTCTGGCTCAGATGGTTAAAATGAAAAATTTGAATTAAATATTTATTATGTTTAAGGAGATAATTGCGTTCGAGCTATTTTGCCAATTCCAACATTCAATTTGAAGGGCATTGATAAATCGTTAATTGTCTCATATTTTGAAATTGAAAATTTGAATGGGTATTTTATTTATATTTTTATATAAATACGTTGGATTATTAATTATTAAGGGATGCTACCATTACCATTGGATTTTGTGAAACACAATTTCCATTGGAAGACCAAGATCTTGAATGGATGGATAATACAAGTTCAATTGGAATTGTTCACAATAGAAGAATTCGGAATGATGGATCCCAGGACGAATTCAAAAATACTAATGAATTTTTTAAGAAAGGCAATTTTATTGGAATTGGCATAATCCACCAGCCAAATTCCAAGATGGAATATTTTGCCACATGTAATGGCAAATTTTTGGGTAAATTATAATAGCAAAAATTTAATAATTAAATTTAGGAAAAGCTGAAATGCCGCCAAAATTTGCAGACCTTCAACTTTTTCCGGCTATCACTTTGGCCAATGCAGGCGCTTTAATTCGCTTGAACTTTGGCAAAGATAAATGGCATTACAAGAAATTCGGACTTGTCCTTGAATAAGAATTTGGGAAATGATTAAGAAAGGAAAAATAATGAAAATGGAAACTGATCCAATAATTTAATATATATGCTCATTTATATTTTCCATCTGTTTTGAACGGTGCTAGGAAGCTAGGTCGATTCCACAATGGTGCAAATATAAAGTTTTTGTCTTCTAATAAATCAGAAACTGGTTATAGACCCCACAAACCTTATACCATTTTGTAGATCTCATCGAGGCGCATCGAATGGTATATAGTTTGTTAGCTTTTAAGAAAGTTTAAAATCAAAGACTGGAAAAAATGGTTTAAATGGTTTAATACTCTTTAATTTTGATCAAATCTTGACAAATTATAAACCATTCGATGCGTCTCGATGAGATCTACAAAATGTTATAAGGTTTGTGGGGTCTAAAACCAGTTTCTGATTTATTTAAAGCCAAAAACTTTATATTTGCACCATTGTGGAATCGCCCATATTTGCACCGCCCTTTGTTTATTGTGGAATCGACCCCGGACGGTTTTGAACATTCTCCTAAATTTCATTTTCATTTTTTTCACCACTTAAATAAATAACTTTTTGTAAAACAATAATTTTTTCTACAATTTCTTTAGGTTACTATACTATTTTTTGCTACTAAAAATATTTTAAATGCCACTAAAGATATTTTTTTTCACAAAAAATTTTGATTTCTAGTAAATCATAAACCGGTTTAGACCCTATAAACCATATGCATTGTTGAATAAGAAAATTTTAAAATTGATGACAATAACTAAGAAAATTTTTTCGATGATTTTAAATAGAATTTATTCCATAGAATCTTACAATTATTTTTCTCATAATTTCACTCCTTCTCTATTCAATTTATTAATTTGATTTCACTGTAATTTTTTTCAATTTCACTATTTTTGTTTATTAATTTACATTTTTTTATTTATTCAAAAATCACATTTAATTCATATATAGTCTTTTTCGCTTCTGAATTTATTCGAAAAGATTTAATAAAATTCCGTTCTCAAATTACTATTTACTTTTTCCCAATTTTCCAGAATTAAATTCTGATATAATTTTAATTATCTGAATATATTTACAAAACAAATAAATTTATTTATAAAATTCTATAAAATAAATTACCGAAAAATGGTGATTGGAAAAAAATTTTAAACAAATATAAGTAGGATTATAATAATAATCTAAAATTGTTGGTCAATAAATATAAATTATTATTTATGGAAAGTGTATGAAATATCTGCATTTTTGAGTGTATAAATTGAGCAAATTTTGTTTTCATTTTATAAGAAAGCAATGTCCATTTCCTGTGTTTGTCATCTCATCATCAAATGCCACTGGCAGATATATAGCATAAAAGTGTTATTGCGTTATGGACAAAAAGAACCAATTTTGTGGACAAAAAACACCAATTTTGAGGACAAAAAACACTTTTCTCAAAAATAAATAAAAGTGACTTTTTGGCTTTCTATGTGCGTCTATGTCCACAAAAAAATTCTCTACGTTTGACTATTGAATTTGAAAGGCAGTGAATGGCAAATTTAGTGTAAGGAATTATTTGTAAATTGCTCTTGGCTAATAATTGAAAAATAATAATTTACTTATTATAAACAAAGTAGAAAGAGCTTTCATCAATCACGTGAAGAGCATAGTCATGGGTGAATGAAAAATTCAAATATGTATATTTTGCCTAATGGGAATTCCCAGAGTCTTTTAAATAAAAACTAAACAAAGAATTAAAATCTTCTTTATCAAAAGTTCATATTTCATTTTATTTTGATGAGGATGATATATTCAAATATTTTTTGCCCTTTCTCAAAATAAATTTTTTCAATTTTTTATCTGGGATTGACATTTGTTGCTTTCAAAATTAAAAATTAATCTTCATTGTTTATTTATTATGCTCCATAGCTTTCAAATGCACAATCCCATCTCAATAATTGCTTTAATGCCATTTTTTCTCATTTAAAAAGGATGGCTATAAAAAGAGTCTAATTTTCCTTATTCTATCTTTTTAATTTTTTATTATTTCAAAAATTCCATTCCTTCACTTTAAAAATAATTTTTAGATAACATTCATCACTCCAATTATAAAATTTAAATGGAATACGAAAACGATCAAAATGTGATTGGAAAATTGATGGATGAGATTCAGAAAAGAATGGCCGAAAAAGATGATAAAATTGAAAAATTGGAGGAAGAAAATCGCGAATTAAAAACAAAAATGGGAAAAATGAAGGTTTACATCAAAGAAGTGAGTTTTTATTTTTATATTTTTTATTTAATTTTATTAATAATATTTTAACATTTCTTCACAGCTAAAATCATCAATTCGCCGTCGACCATTGCCATCTGAACTACTTAATATATTGTTCGCCTCAATGCCATTTGAAAATGCTTTTGGTCTTTTGGCCAAAATGCCAAAAGGCCTTTTGGCAAGAAATGTACAAAAAATGATCAACGGCATTAAAGAAGTGAGTTAGAAGTTTATAGAAAAAATAAAGAAATAATATTTTACAGTCAATGAAGAACAACAAATTGAATGTGGACGATTGTGGGCCAAATATAATAATTTCTGAGGATGGACTTTTAGCCAAACTATCTGATGTCCCACTTGGTAAAATTAAACCCTGGAAATTATTTTTTAATTTAAAAATATTATTTTTTAGGATTTTTAGATTGTGTTCGTGCTTTTATGCCAATTCCTGCATTTAATTTGAATGCAATAATTAAACCAAAAATGGCCTTTTATTTTGAAGTGAAAATTTTGGAAACGTATTTTAATTTTTTTTATATAAAATTTTTATAATTAACTCTTTATATCAGAGCTTGCGGTATTACCTTTGGATTTTGTGACAAACAATTTCCATTGGAAAATGAAGAGCTTGGAGTGAGCTATAATTCTAACTCAATTGGTATTTTGCGCAAGCATCAGATTTGTATTGATGGACGCCTAATTTCATTGGGAGAGGACAACAACATTGGATTTTTAGTGAAAAGTGATTGTATAGGCCTTTGGCATAATCCTTCGGCCGAATGCGAAAATGGAAGTTTTTGCCACTTGGAACGGCGATTTGCTTGGTAAAATTAATAAAAAATTTTTTTGAAAATATAAATAATTTAAATTTAGGGAAAGCCGAATTGCCAGCAAAATTTGCTGATCTTCAATTATTTGCTGCATTCAATTTGCAATTTTCTGCCGACTCGATCCGCGCTCATTTTAAGAAAGAGGAATGGCAATTCAAGGACTTCAAAAGCGTTCTTTCTTGAATAAGAGAAGAGAATTTGGGAAATGAAAGTGACGACATGATGACCAGAAATGACTGTGATTGAATTGCAATACAATTGTTTTTTAATACAATGTATTCCATTCAACAGTATATTTAATTTAATTATTTTCAAATATTTTTGATCTTTCACTGTACTGATTTTACTGTAATTCATTCATCTCTTCCGTTAATTAAATTTTTTTTCCTACATCATATGCATTTCAAAAATTATATTTTTAATTCATATCGGCTTCTGAATTTATTCGAAAATCTTTCTATAAAATTCATCCTCAAATAATTCTTGACTTTTTCATATTTTATGTAATTCCAATTATTCGAATAAATTTCTTTGTTGAAATTCTAAAAAAATTGTTGAATAAAATGGTTATTTAAAAGGATTGCATGAATATTTTGGTAAAGTTTTATTTTATTACATCTTAGGTTTCCTCCTGAATCTTTATTCTTTCCAGAATATACTCAAAATCTTATAAATAAAAACAGATTTTAAGTAATTTTAATAATTTTAAAAATTAAATACCGAAAAGATCAGATAATTCATCAGTTTTCACAAAGATTGCAGTGATTAAAAACTGCAATTTTATTAAGTTTTTGACAGAAAACTTTATCATTAGTTTATTATGGATCATATTTATTTAATTTATGAATTTATTTTTCCAATATAATTTTCTGCAGTTTACAAAAATTTAAAAATACATAAAATAGCATTGAATGAATTGGAATCAAACTATTAATTATTAATAAGATTAAAATGATTAATTTGAATTTTTCTGAATAAGTATTCGCCATCATTTTATTATCTAAATATTTTCGGTTCATCTTCATCAAAATTCAATCTTCGGAAATTTTGCCGTCGGCTCTCAATTTAGTGAGCATTTCACGCAATTTCTCCGCTTCATTTGGCAAATATGATCGAGACAGCTTCTTTTGGCCCAAACAAACAGTGCGAGCGATGGCGTCGGTGACTAAATTGGACAAATTTTATTAATAATTTTAATTTTGGAGAATAAAAATTCCAAATAAAATGATTTTTCATATTTAAAAATAAGCATTTTTATGGCGATATAAATAAAACTTGATCATAAAATGCTTTATACATAAATTTTAAAATTGTTTTTTAAGGCAGAAATACATGGCCATAAAAAAGTCGGCATTTTAATTATTTTTTTTCATTATTTTTAGCATTTTGTCCTATTATTATTTATTCAAACATTTTTGGAAAAAAATCAAAAATTATAAAATTCAACTAACTATAGAGCTCTCATTTTTAATTAAATTTTACTAACAAAAAAGTGATTTACTTACCAAGATATGGATCACAATTCGAACTTGGACGACGATCCTCAAAGTAGCCCTTAAAAAATAATTTTTTAGATAATTTTTAATTTATCCTAAAACTCACATATCCATCTAATTGAGTTTGTCGAGGAATGCCTATTTAAAAAGAATAATTTTTATAAAATTAAAATTAGGAGAAAATTTTAAAAAATATATATATGAAAAAAGCACTCACGAACACTGCAGTTACGTCCTGCAACCTAAAATTAAAATTGAAATAAGTAAATGATTAATTAAAATGCCATAAATTAAAACATACCGAATAGCTGAATTTGTCAATTGCGGCTGTCTCATGCTGTCCAGTCAAGCGCCGTTCATTGTCTTTTCCACCACTTGGATCGTAATAGGCTATCTAATACATATTTAAATAATAATAATTATATTTAATAATGGGATAGAATAATTAAATATTAAAAAAGTTAATGGATTTTGTGGTTAATTTGCAAATTTAGTGAAAATATATTAGACAATTAAATGTGTTTCATTTCATAATTTCAAAGAAAACAAATTCACGAATGTGTTTTACGACGAAAATACATTAAATACTAAATGTGCTTTTTAATGAAAACACATTCATAGGAAAATTTGTTTTCGATGAAAATACGTTTCTCAAAATATGTTTTTAATGAAAAATACATTTGAACTAAATGTATTTCACCGATACATTCACAATAAAATGTGTTTCACCGAAAATACATTTACAATAAAATGTATTTTCACTGAAAATACAATCATAAATCTTTTTTCAATGAAAACACATTCCCAACAAAATGTATTTCAATGAAAACACATTCACAACAAAATGTGTTTCTATGAAAATACATTTCCCAACAAAATGTGTTTCAATGAAAACACATTCACAGCAAAATGTGTTACAATGAAAACACAATCCCAACAAAATATGACATTCACAGCAAAATGTGTTTCAATGAAAACACATTCACAAAAATAAAAACATTCAAAAAATGTGTTTTCAATGAAAATACATTCCAAGTAAAATGTGTTCCACTCGAAATTAAAAATGTTTTTAATTAAAATTTACGTGTTCGTGATGGGCATGAGCCAAACCATCCTCAATGGCTGATATAATGTGCGCATATCCTCCGGGTTTGCGCATTTTCTCTGTTGAAAAATTTGTGTGGCAGCCGGCGCCATTCCAATCGCCTTCCTTCGGTTTTGGATCCAATGAAATGTCGAGCCCGAATTCTTCGGCGGTGCGATGGAGGAGATAGCGTGCAATCCTGCAATTTATTTGAATAAATACAATTCATTTCAATTTAAATCTAATTTTTTAAACATATAAAATTGTAGGGAATTCTCTCCTTAGGGCTCATAAAAATTTCTACAATTTATATTTCTTATGTAATTTAGGAAGCATGCTCATACAAGAACCAGTTATTTAAAGTCATTTGGCAATATTATGATTGTAAGAAAAGATTCTATCCCTAGATTTTAAAAAATATTTTTGGCTTATCAAGAATAACATAAATGTTGATTGACAAAATGAATGCAAACATTCATGATTTTCACAATTACCCTTACTTTTTAAAAATGTCTCTTACCAAAGTTGATCTCCCATTTCGATGCCTTCGCACGGACCAACCTATGATTAAAATTGAGTTAATTAAAAATCTATTTAAAATAAAGTGAAAAAAATTACTCACTTGAAACTCCCACTGTCCAGGCATCACCTCTCCGTTGGTGCCACAAATGTCAATTCCAGCATATAAACAAGCCCTGAAGAAATAACATTTTAACATTGTTGAAATTTCTACATGGATTCTAGATTAATTTTTATATAAAAATATTCTTAAGTAACTAATCTATTTCGCTTATTTTGCCTATTTTGCTGTTGTTCTGTTGAAAGATAGTGAATGATCTTATTCACAAAATTCAGATAACAATTCGAATATAATTTGAAAAATTTTAAAAAATTTACCGATAATGCGCTTCAACAACATCGCGTCCATATGCCTTGGTTGCACCAATTCCGCAATAATATGGACCTAAAATAGTATAGTGAAAATTTGTTTTAAAAATATTATTTAAAGAAATATTCATAATTTATTTAATAATTTATTTAATCCTACCTTGAGGCCCTGGAAATCCGCCCTTTGGCCATCCAAATGGAGTTTGCCCATCGGCATGAAAAATTGTGTACTCCTGTTCCATGCCAAACCAAGGATGCTGAAAAAATTTTAAAAAATTTATTTTTAGATGGAAATTTATTAGATTTTTAACATTTAGAGATATTTTAAAAAATTCATAATTTTAAAGCCAAAAAATTCCTAAATCAATTTATTTTAGTGGAATTAAATTTTAGGGTTTTAATAAAAAAGATATTTTTATTGCATTTTAATTGATTTGTGTAAAATCCTTCTTTTTCTTTCCAAAATGTCATTTTTAGGAATTTTTGATATTATAATTATGGCTATACTAAAAAATAACTGAAGGAATTAAAATGCACTTATTTTAATCAAAAATTCCTATTTAATTTTATTTTCTCTTACTTCATTTTTCACTTTCTCCATTGTTTCGGCACAACGTTGACGATTGTTTGTGGCATGAGGCTCCATTTTGTTTGTCAAAGTTTCACAGAGGACAACTGCAATTAATTTAATAAAAATTAGATGTTATATTTAATTCTCTAAAATATTCTAATCTACGTTTTTTACGCAAAAAAGAAATAAATTATATTTTAAAATTTGTCAAATATTCCATTTTTCAAAAATTGATTTTTGAATTTTTTCCTACATAAACCAAAAAATTATAATGATAATTATAATTAAAAGGCAATTTTTAAAACTTACGTATTCCGCCTGGAGGACGAAAGGGATCCTTGCAGATCTTTACTGGCTTCAGAAATACATCAGAATCCTCGCCCTGATAATTTAAATGAAAATAATATTAAAATAACAAAAATTTATTCGTTAAAATTGATGATTTTTTATGGAACAATTTTGCTTTTAAAAATAAAATGTCAAAAATATTATTGATTAAAAAGAAAAAATGCCTGGTTTGGGCCTATATTGCATCTTTATTTTCATAATTTTTTTGTTAATTTCATTCAGTAAATCAAGTAATTCTTACTTTAAATTGATCACAATCCTAACTTTATAATGATAAGAAATTTGCTGAAAAATGAATCTTTGATCTTGATCCCAAATTTTATTCCAAACAATAATAAAATATGACCAATAAAATGAATGAAAGAACTCACCCTGGCTTGTCCTGTGCTGGACCCATCAAAATTCCAAATTGGCAATTTCTCCAGTGTGGCCGATTCCTTGGGCACAGTTTTTGTCTTGGATCGCAGGCTAACGCCGGAGCCATCAATCCAAATGTATTCAACCTTTAAATATGTAATTGAAATAAATTTATTCCCTAAAATATTAATTAAGCGAAATTTTCATATCATATAAAATAGCATTTTTGATAAAATTAAAATTTGATCAAATCTTCTAGTTGTATTGTAAAGTAAACCCTATCTTGCGATAGCCTTAGAAAAATATTCAAAATGCCTTAGATTGATGGTAAAAAAAGTCCTGGAAGAAAATTTTTCCTATAATTTGGACTCTAATTTCCTATTTTCTACATCTACATCCAAATTTTTTTGCAAATTCAGTTAATTTTAAGAAGGATTAGATTAAATATGTATAATAATAATATAATCATTTTTGAAGAGAGAAAAATTGCTTTTTTTAAAGGAACTAGGCTAAATTCTCAGAAAAATATTTAAAAATTATCTAAACCTAAATTCAACAAATTTTAAATGATTTTCAGATTCAGATCTTCTTGAACTCTTATTATATAATTAAAAATTAAAATTTAAAAAAAATTGCCTGTATTTTATTGGCACTATGGAAGGGCAGACGATCCATGAAACGCTGGGCCAATGCTTTGTCCAATAATGGAGTGGATGTCATATTTTATTTGTTTATTTGTGAATAAATTCTCTGAAAAAAAATTATAAATTAAAAAATGATTTTGGGATAAGGAATTGGCAAATTTATTTCGTTTTTTTTTTCAGTGAATATAGAATGAAATTGACGTATCTGAATTTTGTATTTTTAAGTGAATATTATAATTTCAATTGGCTAATTTTTAGATCATAATTTTGACCAGTTGATTAGAAAATAAATTATTGGTTTTAATGGAAAATTAGCAAAATTTTTCGACTAAAAAGTAGCAGGAATAGGTGAATATCTAGGAGTTTACATTTGGCCAGAATTTTGTGGCCAATAAATTTTGATCAATCATTTAAATTTAATGCTTCAAGATAAATTTTTTTAATAACTTGAAAGATTCCTCCGATATTGAGCGAATGTGCAAAATTCGGGTTGTCTATGAGAATGTAAAAAATGATAAAAAAATTCATCTAAATTTTTCAATGTAATTTTCATCCTCATCAGTCGGAATCGGAATAAATTTTCACAATTAATCATTTAGAGGAATTTTTTGTGTAAAATAATTGAATTGGTGAATGAATCGCACACAAATAATGAGGAGATTATTTGGCGATGATGGATGGAGAATGGATTGATGAGCGCGCAGTGCGTACTTTTCATTTTAGTGAAAATTTCCTTTTGTTAAGCCCAAGATTTAAAATGTATTTAGTTTGAGTAGGAAATTGCTCGCAATTTAGAGGAGGGAGATAGAAGGTCGATTCAAAAGTAAGGCCGTTCTTTAGGCCATAACTCAGCAAGGAATCAACCAATTTTGGAAGGCTAAATGATATTCGAAAGCCCTTTTAAAAATTTTTTGGATTATTTAAGATAATTTAAAAAATATCGGTTGACTTAAAAAATTCGCGTTTTATTAAGCTGAAATATGGCAACTTTTAAGGTTTGATTTCTAGTTAAAAAAGCAAAAATTGTGTAAAAAACCTATTTAATATAATTCTTTCGCTTTTTCATAATTGAATTCTAAATAATAGTCATCAATGGGAAATGTTTAAAATAAAATTGGCTGCGATAAAAATGTGGTTAAGGGCGAAAATAAGCGATTCATCATCAATTTTATCTGTTTATTATGTTGGGAAGAATTTTTGTCTGGTTCTGCCCCATTAGATTTATCTTTTTGTCATGTGGTTAAGGTCAGCAATGATAAAATAATATACTATTTTTAATAAAGGTTTTCGATATGCCTAAAATTTTAAAAATCTTTTTAGAGATTTGAAATAAATAAATTCTCTATATTGGTTATATTTTAGTCAATTTTTGCCAATCTCAATAAGCTAAACATTTTACGATGGAAAGATCAAAGACACATTTGTAAATGTTTTCAATGCCTCCCTTACCAGATTGCCAAATATGATTTAAATAGGAGAAAATTCACTTTTTATTTGCATTCAAAATTACTTTTAGAACAAATTTTATTTTGGAACTTTTTGAAGTATATAAAATATAAATGGAGCGAGAAAAATATGAGAATAATTCTCAGCTTTGTAAAGTGACACTCTTGCTAGCCAGTCGCTGCTGACTGCTGAATAATTTTACTTTTTATAATTTTTGGCTCATTTTCATTTTTCGCGAATCGAGATAAGAGGAGGAATAGAGGGAAATTAAAAATTCCACTAGAAGATACATTTTTGATAAAAATAAAAATAGAAAGAGGATTGTGGAATGTGGACGGGAGATTGGCAAAAAATCGATCATTTTATTTCCTATTTTCTTCCCTTCTACTTTCATCTCCTTTTCAATTGTCGTTGATTGAGGAATTGAATTAAAAATGAGGAAATTTATGACGGGAGAATGGGGAACTTTTCATCAGACAGTACAATTTTCTCTTTTTAATTTTAATTGTAAATATTTTGTGTGACAATTTTTTGTATTTTATTTTGGGGGAGAGGAATCATCTGTGCCCACTATCTCATTTTATGATTATGGCCTCGCAAAATTATCAGTGTTTTCCTGTCCCTTCGAAGCCTGTCCTGTCCCACCCTGTCTCTGTCCCTGTCTCTGTCTCTGTCCTGTCCTGTCCCGGCTTTGAAAGACAGGACAGAGACAGGACAGATTAACTTTCGGGTAGACAGAGACAGACCCTCTGTCCTGTCCCGGCATTGGCAATTGAGACAGGACAGGACAGAGACAGGACAGGACAGGGACAGATTCAATATGGGACAGATAATAATCTGTCTCTGTCCCAAAAATCAATTCTTTCGCGCATCCCGCTGTGTTTATATGGGTGGTCATGAACACAATGTCTGTCTCTGTCCCAATACCTGTCTCTGTCTTAGCTGTCTGTCTCTGTCTCAGGGACAGATTTTTTTGAATTTTTGCCTGTCCTGTCTGAGACAGATTTTTCTGTCTCTCTCTGTCCTGTCCCTGTCTCTGTCCTGTCCTGTCCTGTCCCGGCTTTGAAAGACAGGACAGAGACAGGACAGATTAACTTTCGGGGAGACAGAGACAGACCCTCTGTCCTGTCCCGGCTTTGGGAGACAGGACAGAGACAGGACAGACAGCAAAAAACAGGGACAGGAAAACACTGAAAATTATCCACCTTCAGTCGTTGTCCGTTGTCTTCTCTAATCTTCGCCCCAAAGAACATTCATTTATTTTTCATTCATTCATCAGAGTCAACGGACGAAGGACGAAGCTTTTACATTTTTGTTTTGAATGGGAGAATATTTATTTAAGAGACTAAAGAATGAAAAATGAAAACATCGAAGAAAAAGAAATGGAGAAATAAAATGGACACCATTGCCCTTATTAGATGAGACAAACAGAAATATTTATTTGGGGCAAATAGGAGGGATTATAAATTGTGGCAAACAGACAGAATTAAAATGGGGCAAATAGGCGAATTAATTTGGGGCAAATAGGCGAATTAATTTGGGGCAAAGAGGCGAAATAATTTGGGGCAAATAGGCGAATTAATTTGTGGCAAACAGGCGGAATTAATTTGGGGAAAATAGGCGGAATTAATTTGGGGCAAATAGGCGAAAATATTTTGGGGCAAATTGGCGGTATTAAAATGGGTCAAATAGGCGGAATTAATTTGGGGGAAATAGGCGGAATTAATTTGGGGCAAATAGGCGGAATTAATTTGGGGCAAATAGTCGGAATTAATTAGGGGCAAATAGTCGGAATTATTTAGGGGCAAATAGACGGAATTAATTTGGGGCAAACAGGCGGAATTAAATTGGCAATTATGCGGAATTAATTTGGGGCAAACAGGCGGAATTAATTGGGGTTTTCCACTGAGTTTTTTAACGATTTTTCAACTTCATTTTGAATATCGGGTTAATTTTAAAAATGAATTCGAATGAACGACATATTAACATAATTTACAGTAAACGATTCTACTGACCAAGTAGAATATTTCTTTTGCGGAATGGGATTGGGGAATATGGAATGGATTTGGGTATGAGAAATGCCAATTTAATTGGCCAGGGGGAATGATTGCGTCCATTCAATTGTTGATGAATTGCCCCAGCCCTTCTCCAATCCCAATTCTCCCCAAAAGATGGTCGAGAATAAGATGTTTATTTATTCATTATCCCGCATGAAAAATGGCAGCGGATGGAAAAGGCGATGTTGGGAGTCAAATCGGAAGAATGGTGGTAGAATGGCGAGAATAAAGGGGAAAAAGTTGGATTAAATAAGCAAAAGTGATTCATCACAAAAGGTGATGTGAGAAAAGTCGTGAAGCACACTAAAAAGAAATATGCCACTTATTTTTAGTGAATATTATGCCATTTTTGTTAGATGGGAGGGCAATTCCAATAATTAAAAATCTCTGTGATCTATCTTTGCTAAATATTGGTATTATGATTTTCCACATTATTATCAATGGAAAAAGATTTAAATATCATGAATATTTTAAATTTTCTTAAAAATATTTAATTTAGTCACAAAGAAATAATAAATTAGTATAGAATAGATAAATTCCAAACACATATCACAAAATAATAATTTTATAATATTTAACTTTACGGAAAAAACACTCGATCTTCTTGCAAAATTCGAGAAAAAATACTCAGACTTCGTCAAAAATTTAACTATCCAGCAGATTACCCTGATAAAAGGAATCTCAGAGTGCAGGCAGTTTTGGTGGAAGGCAAAAATCTCGAGAAACAATTTGAACAAGAATTTGAGTTGATGAAATGTCGAGAAGAATATGCCGAAAAGGAACATCAACGGGCCATGGCGCTGGAATATGCGAAATATCAAAAGGACATCGAGTTGGAAAATGTCAAGAAAGAAAATCTGCAATTGGAAACAGAATTGGCCAAATTGAAATTGAAAGAGCCCCAACAGTAATAAAAAGAATAAATTATGGAGATTTCTTGTTGATGAATACAATAATTTTATCTCTAATATCTCTCCATATGACATTGTTGCTGATAAACTTTTTGATGAAAATAAAATTGCCAATTTGATAATGTATAAAAAATTCTAAAAAATATAGGAATTTAATTGACCAAAAATTCAATAAAAATGTCTATCTTGCTGACTACCGAATTTCACCAAAATTTTGGTAATCTAGCAATAAAATGTATTATGGGAGCAAATCCGTTCTCCGCGTCATATTTTGGAGCGATGTGCTTTGTGCTGCTCGTTTTGAACTCATGTCAGCAGTTCAAAACATTTGCTCAAGCAATAAATCGCGCTTCATTTCTTGTCCGCGCGCGCGCGCGGTATCAATCAATATTCTTTTTTGTTGGGGCCAGCTTTTGGATAAATCAATCAATTCAGCTGACGCCATCTATTCTCTTGGGATTCGGCTTTATCTATTCCAAGTCTATTGACCAACCTATTCCTATCATAGGCTATACTTGTATTGCTAACAGCGCGCGCGTGTGTGTCTGCATTTCAAATCCTCCATTTATTGCATAAATTGATTGTTTTGATTCAATTTGAGGAATCAAACAACCATAAATTCCCCCAAGTTCATATTCAAATTTAGTATTCCGCTAGGATTTATTAGAATCTGTGCAAATTTTATATTAATTTCGATAATTTTTGATTGCTTTTTTAATGCATTTCTTCTAAGTCAGTTACTCCCTTTCATATTTCTAAGTTATTGTTAGACCATTTCGAAGATATAATTAAATATTCTTGCAGATATCCAACATAATATTATCATAATATGTACATGAATAAGTTGGTTTTAAAATTATGCACTCAAGGCTCAGAGATTATTTAAGTTATTGGATATACTGTTTTCGAAATTTGAGGTTTCTATGGAAAAAATTTATATTTTTAATTGAATTTTTCTGATCATTACGTAGGTAAGTCTTCACCGTAAATTTTAATGCTGCATCGCATAATACTCATTAATTTATTTTATCGGGTATTTCTCTTGATTTGAATGAAAATTAACAAGCACTTTGTTCACTAACTAAGTGTTAATGCAATGCATTGGCCAGAATCGGTTTTTTTTCTAATTTACAAAAAATTCTACGTTTTGATCATGATACCGTTTTTAAAAATCTTTAATCCTAAAAATTTTTTAGAATGTGCTCTAAAACTATAATCATTAATTTACTTTATCCTACTCTTCTTCTTTTGACAATATGTAAAGGAGGAAAATCGATGGAAAATATGTCATTGAAAGATGAAGGAAATGCCAATACTAAATTTATGGATTCAATGCTTCCACACTTCCAACAATTTGGCAAACCATTTGAACCATTAGAAGAGGGAAAGGTAAAATTTAAAATTTAGATAAAATTTGTAAGTGTAAATTCCGCCTGTTCTGATTTGCGATTTTCGGCCTGTTCTGATTTGTAATTGTATATTCCGCCTGTTCTGATTTGCGATTGTAAATTCCGCCTGTTCTGAATTGCGATTGTAAATTCCGCCTGTTCTGAATTGCGATTGTAAATTCCGCCTGTTCTGATTTGCGATTGTAAATTCCGCCTGTTCTGATTTGCGTTTGTTAATTCCGCCTGTTCTGAATTGCGATTGTAAATTCCCCTGTTCTGGTTTGCGATTGTAAATTCCGCCTGTTCTGGTTTGCGATTGCAAATTCCGCCTGTTCTGATTTGCGATTGCAAATTCCGCCTGTTCTGATTTGCGATTGCAAATTCCGCATGTTCTGATTTGCGATTGTGAATTCCGCCTGTTCTGATTTGCGATTGTAAATTCCGCCTGTTCTGATTTGCGATTTTCGGCCTGTTCTGATTTGCGATTGTAAATTCCGCCTGTTCTGATTTGCGTTGGTTAATTCCGCCTGTTCTGAATTGCGATTGTAAATTCCGCCTGTTCTGGTTTGCGATTGTAAATTCCGCCTGTTCTGATTTGCGATTGCAAATTCCGCCTGTTCTGATTTGCGATTGCAAATTCCGCCTGTTCTGATTTGCGATTGCAAATTCCGCCTGTTCTGATTTGCGATTGTAAATTCCGCCTGTTCTGATTTGCGATTGCAAATTCCGCATGTTCTGATTTGCGATTGTGAATTCCGCCTGTTCTGATTTGCGATTGTAAATTCCGCCTGTTCTGATTTGCGATTTTCGGCCTGTTCTGATTTGCGATTGCAAATTCCGCATGTTCTGATTTGCGATTGTGAATTCCGCCTGTTCTGATTTGCGATTGTAAATTCCGCCTGTTCTGATTTGCGATTTTCGGCCTGTTCTGATTTGCGATTGTAAATTCCGCCTGTTCTGATTTGCGTTTGTTAATTCCGCCTGTTCTGAATTGCGATTGTAAATTCCGCCTGTTCTGATTTGCGATTGTAAATTCCGCCTGTTCTGATTTGCGATTGCAAATTCCGCCTGTTCTGAATTGCGATTGTAAATTCCGCCTGTTCTGGTTTGCGATTGTAAATTCCGCCTGTTCTGATTTGCGATTGCAAATTCCGCCTGTTCTGATTTGCGATTGCAAATTCCGCCTGTTCTGATTTGCGATTGCAAATTCCGCCTGTTCTGATTTGCGATTGTAAATTCCGCCTGTTCTGATTTGCGATTTTCGGCCTGTTCTGATTTGCGATTGTAAATTCCGCCTGTTCTGATTTGCGTTTGTTAATTCCGCCTGTTCTGATTTGCGATTGTAAATTCCGCCTGTTCTGATTTGCGATTGTGAATTCCGCCTGTTCTGATTTGCGATTGTAAATTCCGCCTGTTCTGAGTTATAATTGTAAATTCCGTCTGTTGTTCTGATTTGTATAATTGTAAATTCCAAATTCCACCTTTTAGGATTTGTAATTCTTATTTCTTCTTAAGGATCACATAATAAAAAAGAACATGAGGACAGGAAAAGTTGAATGGCGATTGGCCGAAATAAAAAGAAACTGGAAAGTCAAAATTGATGAATTTTCAATGTTGGATGAAATTGACAATGAGGAAAAAGTTTTGTCACATACAATGATGGAATATGCAAAGTGAGTGAGGGGAAAAGGAGGAAATATCTTATTGCTGCCGATTTATTAGCCTATTTCTCTCTGATTTCTTCTGATTAAAAATAAATGCATTCATTGTAATTTTTAGAATTATTTGAGGGCATATTAAAAATAATTTAAAAAATGTTGTAAAAATGAATGAGTACTATTTCTCCTATAATTAATGGGAATATAGTAAACAAAATTTCTGGAAATATTCAATTTTGCCAGAAATGTATCAAAAATTCTTTAAGATGATAAAATTCAAATTTGACAAAAATGTAACTCCTCCAGCAAATTTCTATTATTGAATGAAAAAATTTTTTAAAATTTTATAGCTGTATAAAGAACGAAAAGTTGAAAATACCAAAAGATAAAGAGACAAAAATATTCATGCTGAGCGGTACAATCACAATTCCGGACATGAAGCGAATTGCTGGAAAGAGAAATGCATATCTAGCTGAATTTGTTACTATATTATCGGTAAAAAATTAATAATTTATTTTCTAAAAATTGGGTTTAATACAACTGAGTTGAAGTGATATACTATATATTCAGGATTATGGACAACAACAAAAAATGGAAGTTTTATCAACACATTTTTGCACTTCTCTTTTCATTGCTAAAAAGGGGGAGAAAATTGGTGAACCTGAATTGATTTGCACTCGAATTGGTCAATGGATCGAAAGGAATAGTCCACCAAATTTTGGAAAGAAGACAACAGATTGTGGCCATTCCATGCTGTATGACAGCAAATTGGATATATATTTTTCAACTAATGAGGAGGAGGTGGCGAATGAAAATTTTGCGAAACTTAAGGCAGAAAAAATGTTAGAATTTATTCAAATTAAATTGGCCATGGATTTGTCAAAAATGCTTAAGCGAATTGAGGCAGCAAATAATTCGGTTGAGAGTGAGAAAAGAAAGCATAAAAGTAATTTGATTTTTAATTTAATATATTAATTTTGAATATTAGAAAATGATAAAAATATGCCTACGGCATCAGCAATCTCTGCAGACGAATATGAAAAAATGGATCCAAATATTCGCATTTATACGGTTAATTAATATTAAATTATCAAATTTACTGTAACAATTTTTAGGGTTTTATGTGTGAATATAATCCCCGGAAAATGGTTGCCCATTGGTTGTTGGAACGATTGACCATTGAAAATGTTTCATCAAAAAATCAGATAGAAAGACCAAAGTTAAAGTGGAATGCCGATCCAAAATTAGCGCAAATTTTTCAACCCGACGAAGGAGATTATCAAACGGCATTTGTGAGAATAATTTTATTAGAGAAAATTAAATTAAATTAGAAATTAAATTTTAATGTAAAAAAAATTAAAATATTATATAAAAAAAATAAATATTTGAAAAATTTAGAGGCAAGCAATATAAAATTTATTAAAAAAGAATTATGAATTTTACGAATTAATTTACTTTATTAAATATCTTTTTTAAAATTTGAAAAAATCCAACAAAATTAGATGTCAGTTATATAATATGTAAAATATTTCATAAAATTTGTAGAAATATTCTCCTAAATTTTTAAATTTTGTAAAATTTATTTTAAAGCAATTCAAATTGAATCATGGCCATTTGGCTGGATATCGGGCGCATAGAATAAATGATGAGCATGAAACATTCCTTTATCCAAATTCACTACCACAGGATCGGGAAATAAATTCGGGATATTGGCGGGTTATCGAAGAATATGCAATGTAAGAATTTGATATAAAATATAATGTTTATAAAAGAATAGAATGGTTAAAATATTAAATTGGCTTTTTAAAAATCAAATTTCATAATTGGTTATCGTTGTTTTTTTAAATAAATGTCTATAAACGAGCTTGACTAAATATTTTAAATAGATTCATAAATTTTTTATAAATAACGAAATTATGTAATAACCAATAAAAATTGTGAAATATTTTTGGTATTATTTTATATTTTTTTTAGATGTTTGGCAGGACATAAAAAATCAGTTGCTTATGTTTATAATGGTCCTCTATATATTCCAGAAATGAATACCGCAACTGGCCAATGGCAGATGAAATACAAGGTTAGTAAAAGGAAATCAAAAATATTTTTTATAAATTATTTTATAATCATTTTTAATTTTTTTCCTAAATTAAAATAGGTGCTTGGAAAGAGGAAAATGATGGCCGTGCCAACACATTTATTTAAAACAATTTTGCTGGAATTCAAAAATGACAATGGGAAAAAATCATATTGGTTGGAAACATTTGTTGTATCGAATGGGCAAGAAGGGGAAGTGGATGTGTTGGAAGAAGAAAATGTCGATTTGATTAAAGAAGAAAATATTGATGGAAGACAAGAAGAAGCAGTGGAAGAGGAAGAAGAGGATGACTTTATTGTGGAACTAGGAGAGGGCGATAATGTTTATTACGTTTTATCAAAAAACGAAGCGGAAATTAATGAACTGCTCGAGGTGAGGTCGAATTCAATTTTGGGCCAGTCTCGAGGCGGGTCAAGATTCTGAAAAACCTGGGCTCGGGGCTGGGCCCAACTTATTGGATTGGGGCCCCGGTGTCGACTCTTTAAAATGAGGAATAAATTAAAATTATTCCTTTTTAGACCATTTTTTGGTCAAAATTTTCGATTTTTTTTTCAAAATTTCTATTTTTTTACTAAAATTTTCTATTCAATTTTTTCTAATTTTTAGTCAAATTGGGGCAAATTTTTAGTCAAATTTTTCAGTTAAAAATTTTTCTGAAGCCTACCCGGTCTGCTTTCGGATTGGAGCACATGGAAAAGCTTCGTGGCTAGGGCCGGGGCCAAAATCCTGAAAAGCCGGGGTTCAAATTGACTGACGCGCAACACTGGTAGAAATAGGAGAAAATTAGAGCCAAAATTAAGCTACCGAAGGAATTTAAAAAAATTTTTTATAGGAAAATTTGGACAATGGAAAAGAAAAAGCAACAACTTCTAAAGTTGCAGTTGACATGGAGAAAATCAGTCAAAAATTGGCTAAGGGAAAAGGGAAAAAAATTCCTGCTGGAGATAAAGTATACATAAATAAAACAGATATTGATAACATTCAAGCGCTGGTACAACTCTGCCAAAATATCGAATATAAAATTAACTATGGGGATAAGAAGAAGCGCCCTATTTCCGATCTCCTTGGACAGCATCGAAAGCCTCTCACCTATATTGACAAATTTGCGCCAAATTTCAAATTGTTGGCCAAATTGCCCGTCCAATTGAGGGCAGGGAAGAAAGAGTCAGAGAGAAAAGGGGTCCATTTTGATGAGGATATATTGGCGAAATTGATGGAAGAAAATGAAAAAAGAAAAGATAAAGGCAAAAGGAAAAAATTGGATAAAGGCAAAAGAAAAAGGAAGGATAAAAGCACAAGAAAACAATTTGTTTTACCAATAAAAGGTCTTTTTTTGATGATAATTTAAATAGACACTGTAAATGAAATTCACATACTATTTCACAATTAGCCATATAAAAGAGTGTTAATATTGGATGAGAACAAGAAAGATATAGCAAGAAAAAAATCACTGAGAGAAATTTTTTATCAAGCTAATCTCAGTTTTGCCTAGGATTAAGCGGTATCGGGATAACGGTCGGTATTGATACTGAAATACCGGCCTCTGGCCAATACCGAGTTGGCCAAACCGATACCGACACCGGTAATACCGTTACCGATTTTCCAACTCTTTATTAATCGGTATGACAAGCTCCCCATAAAATGGCATTTTCGGCCAAATTTATAATTTTTTTTTTTCAAATTTTTTCATTTTTTTTGGTGGGGCTTCAAAATAATATTTTGGCCAAATTTTTTTGCAATGAAATATTTTTAAAATGATTTTAGAAAATAGATTGGTGATTTTATAAATTTTTTGCCATTTTTTCATCAAATACCAAAATACCGACTCGAATAATACCGTTACCGACTTTGGCCCCAAATACCGATATCGCTTAACCTGCCTTGTGTCGAAACCAAAATCACAATCCTTAAACATTAAACAGCGCTAAAAAATAATTTTTATTAAAGATATGGTAGAGGAAAGTGGCAACAGTAGCAATGATGAAAAAGAGGGAAAAAGAAAAGCTAAAGAAGGAGGAGAAGGCGAAGCTGAAGCAAAAAGTTTTGGTGAAAAATTTGCAATTGCTGCTGGTGGAGCCAAAGGAAAGAAAGGAAAGAATATTAAAAAAGGTGACAAAAAGAACAATAAACAACCTCGACAGAAACAAAAGCATCAGCATCAGCAGCAGTCTGCTACTATTGCTGTTAATACAGCTACTGATCCCGATGAGGACTCATCAACAGAAAATACCACAAAATGTGCGATTAAATTGCTAAATTAATTTATTTATTTTAAATGTTTTTGGAGCCAATTCTGTTAATGCCATGTTTTTATTATTAATGAATAGTCTTTAACTAATATAACTCGGTACTACTAATGGAGTTTGGCCCCTAATAATAGTGAAAAGAGAAGAGGAAAATGATGATGATGAAGCTGAGGATGATCTTCTTCATCATCATCATCATCGTTATCAATCTCATCACATCACCTTCTTCTTACTCATCTTCTCCATCATCATCATCGTCCTTTTCCCTTGTAGGGGCCAATCGCCATCTCCATTAGTACCTATAGGGTATATAGCTCAAAAGATTCGCTAGGATCAGCTATGTTTATAAGCCTTCATTTTTAAATAAATTGTGTCAGTTGAAACGGAGTTAGAGTCAATTTTAATTTTGGAATTTAAACTAGTTATTTTTTTCAAATGAATAAATGTCTAAACAGAATCAGCATTAACCCATAAATTAATTGTGTGAAAAATGTTATTTTTTTAATTTACCCAATGGCCAAAAGTTGAAATGAATTATTTTCAAAAAAAATTATATTAACTCTATGACCATTAGTTTGGAATGGAAATTCTAAAAAATAAATATTTTTTCAGCTGAAACGAAATTTTACGAAGTGATGGAAAAATTGTACACCGGATATTTGCTTAATTCCAATCTTAGGAGGGATGAAGAGGAATACCTTTTTGACAGTATTATCTTGCAAACATTGTGGCACGAAATCCACTCTTTATTACAATCTGTGATGACAGAAATGCTGGCTGACGGAAATACGGTAGAATTATATAAATGAAAAAATGCTGTTTATTCTATTAGAAACCATGAGGCTTATTCAGATTTATTAAAAAATCGGACAAATTAGAAGTCAATTTTCAACCAATGGTTATTTTGAACTAATTATAGATAAAATTTTTTATGGAGATCTATGGAACATAAGAAAATTCAAAAAAATTTTTTTCCAAAAAATTTATTTTGCCAGAGGGGTAAATTACCTCAAAATAGAAGGGTAAGAAAAAAGGCATTTTTTAAATAAATATATAGTGGTTGTGTTTTGGCACTACTTATATAAAAATTGCAAATTTCAACAAAAAAAATTTAAAATATCGATTTCATTTTTATAATAATTTTAATATTTTTTGGGCGATTCCATTTTTATAGATTGGCGCTAAACAAATTGTTGCAATCCGCTTGGAATTTTATAAAGATAAAGAGATGGAAGACATGCTTAAACTTCATTCATTGGTTGATTTGTTGTATATGATAAATTTGGAGGAGATAAAAAAATTCGATGAAGGCAACATTTGTTTGCTAACCCATTTGCGCGAGTCAATTTTCTACACATATCTTTCTGCCTCTTCTCGTCGTCAAAAAAGCAACAATTTACGGGTTTGTCTCTATTTTTTCATTTGCATTTAATGAAGTTCTACTATTATGCAAAAACACATCAATTTAAATAATAAAAAAATAAAGTAATATATCTCTGGAATTTTGTGCACCAAATTATTTTTTGAATATATATTTAGCCGATGTTCCGTAAAATTTTACGGTTAAACCGTACTAATTAGAGAAACTTTTTCCTCTGACTAGTTTTAATTTTAATTTATTTTCGCCCAGCAGTTAAAAATCTACAATTGGGAATTGGGATGCATGTGCAATGTGCATGGGCGGTATTAATGGATTTGATTGAAAATTGTACAAATATTTAAAAAAAATATCAAATATCTGTTGTAGCAATTTTTTGGTCATATTCCTCTAGCCCATGAGAGGACAATTCCAAAATTGACAAATAGCGACAAATTTGGGCGATCTTTTTCTTTTTTAATTTTAATTTTTAATTTTGATTTTTAGTTCTGATTTTATTTTGATTTTATTCTGATTTTTAGTTCTGATTTTATTCTGATCTTATTCTGATTTTTGAATTCTGATTTTATTCTGATTTTTGAATTCTGATTTTCTTCTGATTTTTGAATTCTGATTTTGTTCTGATTTTTGAATTCTGATTTTGTTCTGATTTTTAAATTCTGATTTTGTTCTGATTTTTGAATTATGGTTTTGTTCTGATTTATTCTGATTTTGTTCTGATTTTTGAATTCTGATTTTGTTCTGATTTTCGAATTCTGATTTTGTTCTGATTTTTAAATTCTGATTTTATTCTGATTTTTTATTCTAATTTTAATTTTTAATTTTGATTTTTATTTCTGATTTTATTCTGATTTTTAGTTCTGTTTTTATTCTGATTTTGTTCTAATTTTTAATTCTGATTTTAATTTCTAATTCTGATTTTAATTTTTAATTCTGATTTTAATTTATATTTCTTAATGCTATTATTTTAAATTTAATGAAAAATTTAAATTATTTGCACAATTTTAGGAATCGCCCCCATTTGTACTGTTTAGGAATTATCCTATTATCCCTCTAGCTAGAAATTATTTTATTCAATTAATATGTTTTTAATTGGTTGTTTAGAATTTTGCATTGGAGTTTGAACAAAAACGGTGGAGAGAATTTAGCCTTTTTCCTGAAACTAAAGGAGAAGAAGAATATAATTTTTCAAATAATGTTGATGGGAAAATAATTGCCCAAATTTGGATGGAAAAAGCAAATTGGTGCTATGATGAAAACGAGGATATAAACAAATATGTGTATAAATACAAGGTATGAGAACATCTGGTCGCATACAAAATATAAATAAAATGCAATAATAATACCGTGTTTCATAATAGAATTTAATGAAAAAGACTTATAAAAATTAAAATCGATTTTTTTTTAATTTCTCAAAAAAAATACTAAAATTATTGAAAAAACTTAAATTACTGAAAAATTATAGTGGTTCAAAGTTTTTCCAAGATTAATAAATAATTATTCTCAATCAAAAGTGTCATCAAAATGCAGTAATTTGTAATTTTGATTTATATTTAACCAATTTTAAATATTTTGAACAAAAAATACAAAATTCTTTTTACTATATACTCTTTTATTTTGACCAAACATGACAAATTTTTTATCTTGTAATAAGTATTGACGAGCTAAATCCAAAGATATATTGTTTTTTAAAGGAAAAATTGATAAAATTAAATATAAAATTTAATTTTTAAATAATAATTTCAGCTAGAGAGACAAAATCTATTATTTTCAACACTGCAGAAATTATTGAATGAAAAGCAATTTTTGAAAAAATTAAAACAATTTTTGGAGGAGAATGATAATAAATCAATAGCAATCTACACTCAAAAGTTAA
The DNA here is from genome assembly GCA_030063045.1 of Pratylenchus scribneri. Taxonomy (NCBI): domain Eukaryota; kingdom Metazoa; phylum Nematoda; class Chromadorea; order Rhabditida; family Pratylenchidae; genus Pratylenchus; species Pratylenchus scribneri. The sequence continues at coordinate 29,530 of JAQSEB010000261.1, forward strand.
TGCGAATTCTTGGCGTTCATCAGTGCAAAAAATTTTTCAAAGAATTTTCAAATTTGACGAAAATTGGTAAATTTTTAATATTTACTCATTATGGGAAATTGGAAAAAAATTAGTATAAAACCAGCATATTAAAATTTTACCGTAATTTGCATATAAAATTTTATCGGACTTATTTATGTTTTTAATTTTTTAACAATTTTTTAAATCAGTTTTAATCTATAATTATTTAATCGTTTTTTTAGGCAATTAACAGGAAAATTTTTTTTTTTGGAATTTTACAGGAAAAATTTTATTGCTTTATATTTCTTAATTCTAATAAAAATTATTTAGAATCTCAACTACCTGAATTATTAAACTCCATTTTCCGTGAGGCCATTTTTGATGTGGTATTAGTTTCGGGCTATCAAAGCATAAAATATCGCCTCCAAGAATTCCTTTATTTCTTCGGCTACTACGCCATAATGGATGGAATTGAGCATTTTGCTAAAGAATATAATAGTAAAATGGGAAAGTTCAAGGATAAATCCAATAAAAGAACTATGATGAGTGAATTGCGAGATATAAAGAATTTAAAAAATGAACTCACCGAGTGCCATAATTTGGAGAGCACTAAAATTTCGGCATCAATGTGTCAAGCATTGGTCATCAGATGTATACGGGATGTGTATTGCCAATGGCAAAATTTGTATTTCAAAGTGAATTTTTTGGCATTGGATGAGAGAAAAGAATTTAAAAGGAATTTGCACTTCTTTGGAGGGGAGGAATGCGATGGATTGATAAGTTTATTCTCTAATTTTATAAGAAATTTATTAAAAGATGTAATATAAAATGAAAAATACCTTATTTATTCAATTGAAGCCCAGTCTCTAATAGAAGCCACCTTTCTAAAGAAGCCCACTTATCGAAAAATATATGTCAAAAATTACCAATTTTTAGGTGAAATTGAGCCGAAATAAGTTTTTTTTTCTAAAATTTCAGAAAAGTTCCCATCTCAGATGACTTTTAATTAATAGAATAAATATAGTATTTAAGATACCGAAAATGCAAAAAAATTGGTGAAGAAATATAAAATTATAGGAGATTTATATTAAAAAATTCATTTTATTTTTTGTGCATATTTCTTAAAATCCTGAGTGACAAAATTTTAAAGAATAAAAATTTTTAATTGGAATTTGTTATATAATCAATTTAAAAACCTATAAAAATCCCACAAAAGATTTGCTACTACATTTTTGCATAAAATGTATTTAATATTTTAATAAAAAAATTCATTTTTTTCTCTCCTATAATTTCCAATTTTTAATATAATTTCCAATATTGTTTTTTTTTAAATAAGAGGAATGCATGGCAATATTTTCTCAGAAGCATTTGAACATGATCCAAATGCGAGCAAAAAATTCTACAAGCAGTTTACCGAGATTTATGATGGTCAGTTCGAATTAACCTAATTTTGTAACCGTTTTTAATAACAAATCAAAACCCAAATTTTTTGTATCCAAAATATTGACACTAATTCATCTCTTATCCATAGGGATCGAAGAGTTATGCATTTAAAAATAGTGAAATAAGCGCATAAAATATGCAAAAAAATGCAAAATATTTTTTTAAAATTGACCCCCGAAAAATCAGCACATTTCTGAAAAATCAGTATATATGCGAGCCTTGTTTTAAATCGAAATTTTTCGGTTTTTAATTTGTCCTGTTTAATGTTCAGGATTTAGGTTTTTTGAAAATTCCTCGGTATCGATCCAATTGCAATGTGTTTGCTTTTTAATATTTTCTCCTCATTCTTTTTTTTTATGACAGAATCAACGAGAAGCCTAATAAAATGGTCGTTTAATAGGGAAATCAAAACGGATGAACAGGGAAATATAGCAAAGTTGGCGATTCTTCCCAATTATGATTTAACATATCGAGAAACACTGTTGAGCGGAAATGAACAAAGTGGTATGTTTCAGCAAAAAATTTTATTTTTTAATTTTTTATAAAAAATTTTATTAGAAAAAATTACCTGGCCAAGCAATAACATTACTAATTTTAGTAGGCATAGGATTTTTATGGATGAAAAATCCCGAAATAATGATGAAAATATTAATTTAAAAATCGCAAAATAATGAGCAAAATATTGATGAAAATTTTTTAAAAAATGATAAATTTTAATGAAAATTTTTTAAAAAATTTTTTAATTACTTTCAAACAATCACAAAATTATTAATATTTTAATGTTTTTATTCAAAAATTTTTAAAATTCATTTCTAAAAAAAATTAAATATTTTTTATATTTTAATATATTTGTTAAATTTTATCGTTTTTTAAAAAATTTTCATCAATATTTTGCTCAATATTTTGCGATTCTAAATTAATATTTTCATCAATATTTCTGGATTTTCCATCCATAAAAATCCCATCCCTATTTCCTACTAATTATAGACATTTAGCAAAATATATTTTTTTAAATTTTATTCATTTGTAGTGTGAAATTTCGCAGATTTAAACAATTTTGACTGCATTAATTTTGATAGAAAAATTTTTTTTAAACAGTTTAATATCTTTTAATTATGAAAAAGCCAATATAAACTATACATCATTCGATATATTTGATTAATGATTAGTAATGGTTTATTTTTATATGGTTTGCCGAGCTAGCCGCCTTTTGTGGAACCGCCACTTGCGGATGAATCAGTTTGGTGCCAATGGCAGTAAAATTGATGCGATTGTTTATGGCAATTTATTAGGACATAAAATTAGCTACAAGATGACATCAAAAGATAATGCCAATTTTGAATGTTCACCGAATTATTGCCAAAAAACCGTTGGTTTAATTAAAATTGTGTTTTTTGATTGTTTTTTGGCCATAACTCGGAGAATATTCAAAATTGGTTTTGATATCATTTTGTAGCTAATTTATGCCTAATAAATTAACAAAAATAATTCAAATTTATCGCCAGCGGCACTAATTCATTTCGTTCGCAAATAGCGGGTCTGCAAAAGGCGCAATATATTAATACAGGATATAATAATAATAATAATTAAGGCGTACTTTTTTTTTTCGCTATTTTACTATTTTTTAGGTCATTATCCTTATTTAATTTAGTTGATAATTTTTAAATATTTTTTAAATTTATATTTTTTAGAAAAATATTTTAAATTTTTAGGCCAATTTTATTAACCTTATTTAATGGATTATTTCTAAATATTTTTACATAAACATTTTTATTTTTTTTTTTTAGAAAATTATGTTGCAAATTGGATGCCATTTTTGTTGGAACACAATTGGTCCAATTGGCAAATCCTTCAATCCAAGGTGGCAGCTTCTGTCACCCATGTAGAAATTACTTTACTTTTATCTGCACTGCAATCGTCTAGCAATAAAATATCTAAAATGACTGAAAAGGGACAAACTCTGGATGCCCTCAATGCTTTTCAAAATGAACAAAAAATTTTGACGTTGGAAAAAATGTTCAAACAAATTGTGGAAAAAATTGAAAAAAATAAAAATAATAAACCATTGAAAAATTTGTGCCAATACTTGATTTTAAGACAGCATTTACATTTTTTAATTGAAAATATGGACGATGAAGAGCAGAAAAACAATCAAGAATTGCAGAAATTAATTCAGAAATATGGTCAAATTCACAAATCGAGCGTGCCTTTTGATGAAGGTTTGTCCACATCATTTTATGTAAATGCCACGGTTATGGCAAAAATGAATCTCGGTAAAAGAGGGGGAAAAAATTCTCTCTTCCTAAATAAAAATATTTTTAAAAAAATAATTGAAAAATAAATTAACTATTTTAATTAGATGAATTTTATAAAAATAAAATTTGGAATAAAAATAAAATTTTCTACCATTTAATATTATTAAATATTCATAAATTTATTTATAAAAATAATTTAAAAAAATTTTGGGTTATTTTTTAATTTAAAAAGCATATTTTATTCTAAAAAATACAATTTTTAATGATTATCATGATTAATAATATTTACTTTATATAAGCATAGAGGTAATTTTTTTTTTGATTTCATTTTTCAATTATTTTTATAAAAATATTTAAAAAAATATTAATTAATTTAAATACCAAAAGAAGGAAAAACTTTATTTACACGGAAAATTTTATTTCATTTTTTAAAAAAATTGTTGATTTAAATTAATGCATATTTTTTTGCCTCATATTTTATATTTTTTGATGGCCTTTGACTTATATATAAAAAATATATATTTTAGAGATAGCCGCTGGCATGTTAATAACAGTGGATGGCTTGGAAAAATATTGCGAAAATAAAGAAAGAATTGAAATACTTTTTCGAAAACATAGACAAGAATTAGAAAATATGGTGGCTAATCAATTGAATATGATATTTTTCACGGATGCATTTGGCAACAAGGAAAACTATCATTTGGTTATGGATTTGCCAGCAAAATTAATTAAAATAGCTGGCATCTCCGGATTTATGAACATTGTCAGGAACCATCCTTTGATTATGACAAATTGTAAGATTCAAAGAGGGAGCGGTTAATTTGTAATACCATAGATTATTAACGTATTATCTCATAGAATTTACTAGGGTAAAAGCTCACCTTTATAGAGTGCAAAAATATCGGTATTTAGTATACAAAATGCATTTGTAACAAAATGTAAGTTATAAAATGTCTACGGTATTAAAATCGGAAAAATGTCTATCCCCATAAAAATTCTATTGGGCCCGCGCTTTTTCTAAAGTGCGGAATTATAAACCAAACCAAGGCACGTTAGCGATTGGTTTTAGTATAAAATTCTATTTTCCTAAGTTTTCAACATGGAAACTGTCAGTGCTATACAATTCCACTTGGAAAAAGTTGTAGAAGAAAAGGAAAATCAAAAAGAATTCTTCGAGAATATTGAAAGAGCAGCAGATGGAGAACGAAAAAAACATCACATTATGCTCGATTCAATTTTATTTCAGCTTAAATTTCCACTTTCTAAAGGTAAAAAATTGATTTATAATGACTTCGATAAAAACAAATTCAGCAGGTGAACAAGAAAATGTGGTAATAACAAACAAAGAGCTCGAAAAAAGGAATAAAATTGAACGGGCCAAAACCGAAGGAATGGACATATTGATGGAATGGTTGGACAATAGTAATTTGGAAAAAGCCATTAAGAAAATGAAAATGAGCAATGAGGAAATGGCCAAACAAAATGAACTTGATGAAATGGCATATTCTGCAATTGGACAATTGATTATTGGGTAAAAATTCGGAGAAATTATTACAAATTTATTTATATAAAGGAAAATTTAATGTGATTTAAATTTTAATATTAAATCGATTTATTATGAAAAGAAAAAGATTTAATAAAGATTTTGAATTTATCAAATAATTATTATTTTAAATTAGTAAAAAACTTACTTGAATTGAAAATTTAAAAGAAATTAAATTTTAATCGGTTTAATATGTTTAAAATTAATTTGACTTATTTTTAAAATAATTTAATTTATTTCATTTTCTATTTCTAATTATTTAAAAATTTAAATAAAATTTAATTGTAATTAATTTAATAATTTTGAATTTATAGAATTATTTTTAAAAAGAATTTATAATTTATTTTAATATTTCTTACATTAAATAGGACGGAACATACAATTTCTGGGCTTGAAGAAATTGACCCAAGAGAAAATGCAAATTCAGCAACAGCTAAAGAGCACGTAGAAAAATGGCGTAAACAATGGAGGAAGCACACATTGACAAAATTGATGGAATTGGAAGAAGGAAAGGAAAAGAGCGATGATAAAAAAGAAAAAGGCAAAGGGAAAATAGATTAGTAAATTGAAGATTGCCGAAAATGACAATTCATTTTCTTCCACTTCATTTATGCTTTTTTTAAAAATGGCATTTTAGAATTGGCAAAAAAAACACTTTATTTTATATTATATATGATTATACAGTGAACAATAGTTTATTTTATCAAATTTTATTGTACTCTAATTTTTAATCGTCAAATTTTATGATTTTTTTTGCAAATTTTAAAAAAAAACTAATTATCAATCAAGGATAATATTTTTAAATCAATGTAAAAATGATTCGAATTTGGCTCACATTTCCAATTCCCTTTCCAATCCAATCCTCTTTTTCCTCCCCGTAAGAGAGCCCATCACAGGTGGTTTATGACCAAGAAATATGAAAATTAACTAATTTTTGCCTAATTGTCATTTTAATGAATCTCTAAAATCAAATCAACATGCTGGATGGCCATTGCGGCGATGGCGCTCAACCCACCATTCGAATACATCAAATTGGGCAAAGCCTGTGCCGTTAAGCGTTAACTAATAAAGGGGATAAAAATTCCCCGTTCCAAAAATTATGTAAAAATTTATTTAATCCAAATTTCCCATAGGGTGCTTTCTACTGTTAATTTTCCTCTTTTATTTTGGATTCGATGAAAATTGTTTGTGGGAAGCAAAACAACTGAATGGAGAAGAAGCCAATTGGCTTGGAGACATGAACCAATTCACATACTCTTTCGCCAAAATTCGTTGCCTCTCTCACTCGGTTCTCTTTAAACTATTATAACACAGCAGCGATGTTCGTTTGGAATAATAAAAGAGAAGTGAGCGAGAGAAGCAAGAATAAGGATTTGGACGAGAGAGTATTGGTGCTGCCCCTCTAATAAAATAAGCCAATTCCCTTGTTCACCATTCAACTGCTGTTTGCTTCCCACAAACATTTATTTCAATAGATTAGAGAATAAGCTAGCATTTGACAACAAAAAAATAAATGTCCAAAAATAAATACACTCTGTTTTATTAAATCAAATTATTACAATAATAAAGTATTTAAATTTTCATTGGCCTATAATTATTTTGCCGCCCGGATTAACCCACCATTAAAAGCATTTTCAAATTTACGGGCTAGAGCATTTAAAAAATGTCTCATTGAATGGTGCTCCAAATAATTTGAATTTGAACGCCGAAAAGCATATTAGTCGATCTGCTGCTACTCCCAATGGGCACAACAATGGAAGATAATCCAAAAACATTGAAAAATGAATATTGTAAAAAATAAAAGAAAAATTTCAATTTTAACTGCTGCTCCACTTGATAATAGGAGGCAAAATTGAATGATTTAAAGAGTTCCGAACAGGGATGGGTTCGATGGCCCAAAATAAAAAATCGAATTCGAAATTTCGGGGAATCAAAAAATTTTAAGTAACCGAAAAACGAAATTTCGATGCCAAAAATGACCGAAAATCGACATGGAAACGAAAAAATCGAAACATCGAACCCATCCCTGGTTCCGAATGATGATAGTGACTGAGTATTTCTCTGGGAATCAATGACATAAATAATAATCCATTTTTGCCCAACAATATTACCACTTTAAAATTAACAATGATGCAAAATTGAATATTGCTTCGGGGCAAAAATTTGAATATTGTTTGATCTTATCAAAATGTTCAACATTTAATATGGAACAATGACGCAGTAGATTCATTTTTATTTTTTTTCCTTCGATTTCTTCAATCTTCATCAATGCAAATGCAGATTATATTTGCAATTTTTTTATCATTCAAATTTATAATAATTTTCCCTTGCATTTGCATTTTTTCTAAATATTTCCTTACAATAATTAAATGATTGATGATTCACTGCATCAAAATGGAATATTGCCTAGAGGCAAATATTTGAATATAGTTTGATCTCTAATCAAGCATTTTTTTTAAAATATTTAATGGTGAAATATAGATGATTATGGAGATTCTTTTTTTGGTTTTAGATTTCCTACTATAATGCCGATACAAATAAATATTCCATTTTTATACCATTCCAAATAATAATAATTTTTCCATATTGCTTATTCCCTCAGTCCGCAAATGAAAGGTTGGATTCAAATTATTATTTTCGTTTTTTAATGCTGTTAGGAATTTTTGAATTTTTCAAAATTAAATTGAGGATTTTAATAATTAGCTCTGTAAATAATTGGAAAAATTGTCAAGATTATTTGAATTTTGTTGTTAAATTTTGGTTTAAGCAAATCAAAATTATGAGTTCAAAAATTATTCAATTTTTATAAATTTTTTTTTCGAAACGATTTTAATTAAGCTTAGTCATCATTTTATTTTTAATTAATTAATTAAACCAAATTTTAATTAAATGATAAAATTATGTTTTTTAATACCATTAGCTCACAATGTACTTTCCAATTTTAGCCTATTTGTAGAAGTTGAATTCTTTACGAATTGGCGCAGAACAGCATTGAATTTTGCGAAAAAAATTGTGACCAATTGAAATTTGGCAATTTTCTCCAGCAGCAATCATCCACAAACAGCAACATAAAAAATGTAAAATTCGATGTTGACGGCAAAATCGAGTTGAAAAAACCGGCTCAGATGATCTGCTATGTTTTAACAGGTTTTAAAAAGAAAAAATATGTTATGAGAAAAAGTCTTGGTTAAATGTACTTAACACAATATTTGTTGTCAATAATAACTTTGAGAAGGACGAAATTGTCTTATGAGGATTGTGGTAATATTGGATAAAGCCAAACTTACTGCTGGGCTAGTTAGCGCTATTTATTTAGCTCAACATACTCTGAAAATTCCAGTGTTGGCAAAATTTGACTAGATTAGCTATTTTTTGTTTAAATTTGAGTCAATTTTTAGTTATGGGTTAAATTTGAATAAAAATTTACTATATATTAGGTGATTACCTCATCCTCTAATATTTACAATTTAACTCAGCTTTTTTCTTTCGTTAAAAATTCACATTTGTATTTCATCAAAAAAATTTTCAATCCAACCATCTATGATTTGAAAATGATTTTCTTATACTTAATAAAAAAAATTTAAATTCACTATAGAAAAATTTGCTAGAAATATTCGAATTTTAAAAATTTACAATTTGTCCATTTGTCTAAATCCCAAATTTTGAAATTTTTAAAATTTATTTTGGAGATTCATTGCAGCAGAAATTAGGAGTGAGCAATTGGCATCGCAATTTTATAATTTTTCCCATAAAAATCATTGATTTCCATTCTACATTCAGTCGAAAATCCGAATCCATCATTTTTATTTCTTTTGGATTAAAAAATCGACTCAAAAAATGTCGGAAAATTCCTTCAATATTTGAGAAATTCTTCTATAAATTCTTCTATAAATTCAAAATTATTCATTCCCGCGCATTTTCCCTTTCCAACTTGTTTACCTCGTCCCACCAAAAATCCAGCCAATTTTCAATTTGCTCATTACCAAGTCTTTCTGTAAAACAGAGATCAAATTCTGCCCTAGGGCAATTTCCATTCAACTCTACTTTTCCATTTTAAGTGCCTTTATTTTCTATAAAAAATGAATTTACCCACAGGGCAATTTCCCATCATCCATCATCCGTCAATCATTTTTATTGCCCAAGTATTTTCTCTTTCTTTTGAGCAAAAATTTCACTGGGCAATTTTCCCAAATACAGCACATTCATTTTGATAAATTTTGTAATTTTGTCCATGTCACCCTACATTAATTTGTTTCATACACACTAAGCCCACAAAAAAGCAGTTGATCTAAGGAAATTTCATCCTAAATTTCAACTATTCCTACAATATATACACATTCCACAATATTAAAAAGTCCCCAACCTATCCATAATTAATAAATAAAATTTTTTCACTTATTTTACAATTTTTTTTTCAAATGTTATCTTTTAATTTAACAAAATTTCCCATTTATTTATCTGTATCTGTGATTAGGAAAATTGATCTGTAAAAAATTAACAAATTTAATTGATAATGCCAAAAATTTTGAATATGACAAATAGAACAAATCCGAACAGTTTTTTTGTATTAAAAATTTTTGGACAATTAAAAATTTTCATAAAATCTTTTCCATCCATTTTGATTAAAAAAGCTCCCATCAAAAAATTTCTGTCCATATTTTTGGAGTAAGTCACTAATTTCGTCAAATAATTTAGATTAAAAATTTCACTTTTAAGAGTATTTTTAGAGCTCTTAAATGCTATATTGTTCTCACGAATCAGTTGATTCCTTGACCTATAAAAAACATAAAATATATTGAATAGACAATATTTAAAAATTATTTTTGGTGGTAAATTTCGGTCAATTTTCTCAATTTAAAATTACAAATTCATTCATTTAAATTGTCCAGTCAGTCAATTACAATATTTAAAATTTTTGAACAAAAATGGATGATAAGTATATTTTGCTTGGAGCAATTTCACAGAGAAACAAAAAAGCATTTAAAAATAATAGAAGGGAAATAATGATTGAGAATGAAAATGATGGATGTGGTTAGTCACTTTGAGAAATTGCCTCTTTGTCAATGAAAAATTATGCACTCAAAAATGATGGCACTCTTAAGGTTAGGAATTTGGCGAGGCATTTCCAACTCAATCCATCATTCTCAATTATCATTTCATTGGCATTTTTTGCGTTGATATTATTCATTTTCATTTCCCCATTCTCACATCCCACCACATATATATTCCTCATTGGTTCCTAAAATTAATTCATTCATTATTCTAGAATGTTCAATGGATGTTGTGCCAATTGAAATCTGATGCCGAGCGCAAATGGCAAACATGGCACACCATAAACAAGAGAGAGGGCGGCAAAAAAATCGTAAAATACAATTTATTAAAATATGCAAAAGGAAAAAATTTAAATCTAAAATTGATTAATTCTTTATTTAAATGCTATAAATTAATATATATTTATTTTTCTGTTGATTATAAAAATTAGAAAATTTTTAAAATAAAAAATTTCATTTTTATAATCAATTCAAATTTTATTAAAATAATTTAATTATATTTATTTATTACAGCAAAGGAGGAGCGCATCAATTTGAAGAAGACATATGAATGGATTGAGGAGACATGGGGCAGACTTGGAAATGGGCATTGGGAAGTTTTATTTTTAATAATTTTAAATAAAATAAAAATAAAAAGAATTATAGTAAAAAAATTATTTATATATTGAAAAATTGAAGCGTAACAAAAATTTATATATTGAAAATTTTGAACATCATAAATGATGAAAAAATTTGTTTAAATAATTAAAATATTTAAAATTGAATCAGAAACTTAAAAATTTAATTTGACTTATATTTAAAATGTAAATTTAAAGAAAAATAAATATTAATTTGAAAAGAAATATATAATATAATAATAAAATTTATTTAGAATTTATTTATTCTGAAATAAAAATCATTAAAAATCTGATAAATAAACATTGATTTAATAAATTTAATATGTTAATAAATAAAATTGTTGATAAAATTACAATTGAATTAAAATTAATTGATTCTGAATTATATTGTAAAAAAATTTATAAGGAAGTAAATATATTGTAATAATAATTTGATTATATAATTAAAAAAGAAAATAGCCACTGCCTTGGCTCCTATATTTTAAAGAAAAAGGATTAGCAAAAATTATTCGGCAAAAAAATGGGCACCCAATCGATTATGAAATTTCAGTTCCCAATTCCCCCACAGAAAACTCAGCCAACTTCATCAATGAAAAAGGAAAGGTCTTTCGATGGGATCATCGGTGGAGCCGGCGGAAAATTAAAAGCAATTTTGCGCACATGGAACCTAAAAATACATAACTTTTATAAATTAAAATGTATAAAATTCTAAAAATTCATTATTAATAAAAAGCCTATTTAAATCTAAATATTAAAAAAACGGAAAATTGAAAAAAAAATTTTGATAAATTAAAATTTTAAAAATAACAAATTTCCACATCATTAAAATCCTTTTATGTCTTTGACTACAATAGAAACATATCCTTGGATTCTCGTTCATATTATAAATAAAAATATATGAAAATTTGAAAAAATATTGTAAAAAATCTTTAAAAATATATTTAAATATATGTTTAAAAAATTACTCAGGATTTAAAACAAAAATTAATAAAAAACAATTTTTTAATAAATAAGAACGAATTTTGACCATCATCGACTTCATTTTCTATGGATTTCAAAATTATGCAAAAAAATTATATAATTTATAAATAAAAAATCAAAATTAAATTATTTATTCGAAGGCAAAAATTAATACTAAAAATTGATTAATAAATAATTTTTAAAATGAATATTGAATTAGTAGAGCTGCCTGAATTTGGATTCATCACTTCAATGCTTCAATCATTTATCATGGATTGACTTCAGCTTTAAGCATTATCATCCAATATAATCCATCAATACAAATTTATGAAAAAAAATAGATTTTTACCAATTAAAATTGTATGTATCAAACGAAGTCTAATTCGAACCTACGACTACGAGTCATATTGGAAAAATCAGATTAACGTATCAAGTAATATAAGATATTTATAATTTTAATATTATGATATAAAAAACAAAAATGATCAAGTATACATAAATAAAATAAATATTTTTTAACAAATTTGTTATATAATATTCTCTTTGATATTTGATGATAAAAATTAAATAATAAAAAGTCATTATTATCACATCAATTTAATCTTCTATGAAACAACAACTTATCAAACAAGATCTGCATATCCAAGTTGTTCAAAAAGCTATTTCTATGAATTTAAATCAAATTTAAATCTAAAAAATAAAGGAAATAATTAGCTGAATTAATTGAAGGAAAAGTAATAAAATTGATTTTATAATGAAAAAATTTTTTCTATCTATATTATGAAAAAAATCAAGAAATTATTTTTATATATCATAAAATAACGAAAAAACAATTTAAAAATATAAATTAAATTAATTAAATTAGAGAAATTAATTTAATTTTTTAGTGATGCAATTTTATTGTATAAAATATAAAGAAGAATACCGAAAGAATAGAGAAATAGTCAAAATAATAATTAAATTTTAAATATGAATAATCATAATCAATAAAAATAAATGAAAAAAATATATGTTAAAAAATTTTCTATTAATAAATATTTCTTATTAATAACAAGCGGCTTGATATATCTTTAACAAAAAATTAAAACTGAGAAAAATATGATAGTTTAAAAAAATCTTAAAAGAAAATATAATAATAAAAATAAAATATATATGATTAAGAAAATAATAAAATTTACTTTTTAAAGCAACATACGCTAGACATGGACCAATTTTTAAAAGAATAATATAATAATCCAAAATTAAAAATTTCATAATTCTAAAAATCATGTAGATGGACACAAATCGATTTCTTACCATGCAAAAATTGAAAAATTATACTAATATACATATATTCTAAAAATATAATCATGATGAGCAATTCGGACAATGAACGCCATAATGGTAAATATTTGGGTAATTTACCAATGAATATCAAAAAAATGAATTAGAATACATGATTTATTGATGAAAAGAATTATGAAAAATATTTTAATATTAAAGAAGAATTAAAATAATTATATTTTAATTTGTTTGATCTAAATTACTATGAAAATATCTAGGAAATCATAAATATAATTTAATAATTGAAGTTATTGTTATTAAAATAAAAGAAAATTTTTCAAGAAATATTTTTTCATAAAATTTAATTAACTAATAATATAATGATATTTATTTTAATTTATAATGAAATTATTAAAATAAACTTATATATAAACTGCTAATAACCTTGATGGAACATTTAATGATAAAAAAACAAAAATATCTGTTTCGTCTATTTTTTTGACGTAAGAAAATTATTATTCTTAAAAATTTAAAATAGTTTAATTTTAAAAATTTAAAAAAATTTAATTGATATTATAGAATAAAAAAAACCCCCTGGTCGTGTAAGTTAAGAAAACTGATAAAAAAACAAATAAGTTTGCAATCGGTTAATGGCACCTAAACGAAAATAAAAAAAAACAATTATATTTTTTGCTCTTAATTCAAGATATTTTTGCTGAAATTGGGGGAAAATATATATTTGGCATTTCAAAGTGATTTTCATCAAATTGAGATATTCGAACCCCATAAACACTATCCTATATATAATTTTCTGTGGGTTTGTTACCAAAAAATATTTTGAACTTGGCGTTTTGTCTTTTTTTGAAGAAACAGAGAAAAACATTTTTTAGACATAAAGAATAAAAAAGGAAAAAAAAGAAAAATTAGGAAAGGATAAAGAATTAAAAAATGTGCATGTTCTTTTTCATTTCTTTATTATTTTTTTTTCTAATCCAGCAGACTGCAAGCTGCAACCAAGAACCAATGATGTTGATTATGAAATTTGTTTTCAGTTATTTATTTTTATTTACTTCTACTACCTGAAAAATTTCCCAAAGAATAAAAGCACCTTGGAAAGTTTCTTTAGAATTAATTAAATAGATTTATTTTCTTATTTTTCTGAAATAGCAGAGTCAATTCGGAACATAAAAAAGCAAAAAATGGAATAATTTAAAAGAATAAAATGCATCATTTTTATCTTAACTAAATTTTAATGACAGAAAACAATACAATTTTTAATTCCTTATTCTTTACACATTCACTTAATCTTAATAATTATTTCGATTTTGCTTGGAATAAGAAAAACACAAATGTTTGGTGAAACAAAAACATTAAAATGTTTGGACAAACAAAAACACAAATTGTTTGGAATAACAAAAACAAAATGTTTGGAATAACAAAGACAAAATATTTGGAAGAACAAAAACACAAAATGTTTGGAATAACAAAAACAAAATGTTTGGAATAACAAAAACACAAAATGTTTGGAATAACTAAAACAAAATGTTTGGAATAACAAAAACACAAATTGTTTGAAATAACAAAAACACGAAATGTTTGGAAGAACAAAAACACAAAATGTTTGGAATAACAAAAACAAAATGTTTGGAATAACAAAAACACAAAATGTTTGGAATAACTAAAACAAAATGTTTGGAATAACAAAAACACAAATTGTTTGAAATAACAAAAACACAAAATGTTTGGAAAAACAAAAACAAAATGTTTGGAATAACAAAAACAAAATGTTTGGAATAACAAAAACACAAATTGTTTGAAATAACAAAAAGACGAAATGTTTGGAATAACAAAAACACAAATTGTTTGAAATAACAAAAACACAAAATGTTTGGAAAAACAAAAACAAAATGTTTGGAATAACAAAAACACAAATTGTTTGAAATAACAAAAACACGAAATGTTTGGAAGAACAAAAACACAAAATGTTTGGAAAAACAAAAACAAAATGTTTGGAATAACAAAAACACAAAATGTTTGGAATAACAAAAACACAAAATGTTTGGAAGAACAAAAACACAAAATGTTTGGAATAACAAAAACACAAAATGTTTGGAAGAACAAAAACACAAAATGTTTGGAATAACAAAAACACAAAATGTTTGGAATAACAAAGACAAAATATTTGGAAGAACAAAAACACAAAATGTTTGGAATAACAAAAACACAAAATGTTTGGAATAACAAAAACACAAAATGTTTGGAAGAACAAAAACACAAAATGTTTGGAATAACAAAAACACAAAATGTTTGGAATAACAAAAACACAAAATATTTGGAAGAACAAAAACACAAAATGTTTGGAATAACAAAAACACAAAATGTTTGGAAGAACAAAAACACAAAATGTTTGGAAAAACAAAAACAAAATGTTTGGAATAACAAAAAAACAAAATGTTTGGACAAACAAAAACACAAATTGTTTGGAATAACAAAAACAAAATGTTTGGAATAACAAAGACAAAATATTTGGAAGAACAAAAACACAAAATGTTTGGAATAACAAAAACACAAAATGTTTGGAATAACAAAAACAAAATGTTTGGAATAACAAAAACACAAAATGTTTGGAATAACAAAAACACGAAATGTTTGAAATAACAAAAACACAAAATGTTTGGAAAAACAAAAACAAAATGTTTGGAATAACAAAAACACAAATTGTTTGAAATAACAAAAACACGAAATGTTTGGAAGAACAAAAACACAAAATGTTTGGAAAAACAAAAACAAAATGTTTGGAATAACAAAAACACAAATTGTTTGAAATAACAAAAACACAAATTGTTTGAAATAACAAAAACACAAAATGTTTGGAAAAACAAAAACAAAATGTTTGGGATAACAAAAACACAAATTGTTTGAAATAACAAAAACACAATATGTTTGGAAGAACAAAAACACAAAATGTTTGGAATTACAAAAACACAAATTGTTTGAAATAACAAAAACACAAAATGTTTGGAAGAACAAAAACACAAAATGTTTGGAATAACAAAAACACAAAATTAGAAAAATAAAAAGATTTAAAAGAATGAGAAATGATGAACGTGAAGATGAAAAGGGATAATTTGAAAGATTAAAAGTATGAATGAGAATAATAAAAATGATGAATTTGGAAGTTGAGAAGAGATAAATATGAAGATGATGAATAAATGAATGTGAAAATTGGAAGATATGATTGGGAAAATGAGAATGGATGAATAGGAAGATGAAAAGAGATTTAATAGGAAGATGAAAATAGATTAATTGGAAGATGAAATAAGGATGAATTGGAAGATGAAAAGAGATGAATGGGAGGATGAGAAGATATTAACAGGGAAGATGAGAGGATTAATTGGGGGGGGGGGGATGAGGAGATGAATGGTAGGATGAGGGGGATGAAAAGGAAGATGAAAAGAAATGAATGAAATGATTAGAAAGGTTGAATATAAGAATGAAAGGAAATGGAGAGGATGAGAAGAGATGAAGGGGTTGATGAGAGGGATGAATGGAAGGATTCAGAGATGAATGGAGGATAAGAAAAGATGAATGGTAGGATGAGAGCGATGAATAGGAAGATGATAAGAGATGAATGAAATGATTAAAAAGGATGAAAATAAGAATGAAAGGGAATGAATGGGCGGATGAGAAGAGATAAATTAGAAGATGAGGTTGAAACATGAAAAAAATGGAAGAGAAGATGAAGAATTAAAAAGAATAAAGGAAGGGAATTTATAGTAAAAAAAATGTTAAAGGATGAATGAAGATGATGATGAGTTATGAATGATTATGAGTTATGAGTATAGGGAATAAAGAATTATTGAAGTTGATGAGAGATGAATTAAAGTATTTAAAGAATTTTTTCCTATCTATTTTTTGTATAAAATTATTCATTTATTATTAATTTTTTATATTTAATTATTTCAAGTATTGGTTCAATTCAAAAAGTAACTAGCTAAGGGACGCGCGCGATAGCGCGCTATCCTGAGCTAGTTATTATTAAACATTATAAAATTTTAATACAAAATTTGAATAAAAATGAATATAAAAAAATATACAAAATTTGAATAAAAATGAATATAAATTTATGATAAAATTTCCAATTTTTTTTCTATAATTATTAAAAAATGAAATAATTTTAACTCATTTTTTCGCAATGTAAAAACCATTAAAAGTATAAAGGATGTAATATAGGATAATTATTTAATAAACTTTTTTCTAAAAAAATCAAAAAAAGAAATTTTATATCATTTGTTGAATCAATGAAATTATTTAAATGCGTGGAAAAAATCAAACATTTGAAAATATTCTTAATTTTTAAATAATTTTAAATTATCATAAAATATTGAAGATAATAAAATGAAATTGACGCATTAATATTTACAATTTTATATTATTGGTCATTTTGCTCAAAGTGATTATTCAAAATTATTATTAAAATATTTTAATAAATAAAATAAAAATATAAAAGAAATAAAATTTTTATAAAAAGACATTTATATAAGATTTAAAAATTTTATAATTTAAAATTTTCATAGAAGGACAGAAATGTTAATAAAATATTTAAATTATGACATGAATATATTACTCAAAATGTAATATATTTTTTTATGTTGACAAAATATAAAAAAATTTTTTTCGCCTTTGAATTTCTCTACCGAATTTAGCAAACAATTTAGCCTTTCGAAAAACTTTGGGATTAAATTTTTGAGACCAATTGGAAATCAAAAAAAAAAACTATTAAAATAAAAGATTTTGAATTTATTATATTTTACAATAAACTATAATTTTATCCAATATTTATTTAAAAATATAACTTGAATTTTAATTTTTTTTTTGTTTACAGAAATATTTAAAGAAATAAAATTATAATTTAATTAATTTATATCTGAAATTAAGAAAATTTATAACAGAAGAAAAAATATTGTAATTGAAATAAAAATCAGTAAAAAATTTTTAATAATCAAAAAATATTTAATATTGTGTTAAATTTGATATAAAAAATGTTTATAATGTCATTATATTAATCAATTACAAGTTAAAAAATTAGAAGATGATTTGTAAATATGTTTAAAATAATATAAATATGAATTAAAAGAAAATCAAATAATGGCGAATTAAAATTTTAAAATTTTTTATTATCAAACTATTAATTATCGTCAGAAAAGACGTTGTTAAATTATTATTATTTATCAAAATATAGGTATTTTTATTTAAAATCTCAAAAAATTAATTAATAAAAAATTTGTTGTCGAAAACGAAAATAATGCTTATATAATTTTTATATGAACATTTAATTCAATCATAATGGTCAAAATCGAATTATAAATAAAAAATTAGATAAAAAAAAATTTCATGAAATAATAGAGTAATTATAAAATTTTAAAAATGCAAATAAATATATTATTTTTAAAAATTATAAAAGAAAGAAATTTTGATAAATATTGAAAAATAAATAGGTATGCATTATTAAAATATAATAAAATTTTTAAATTCATTACGAGTTTCATTTAAAATGCACAATATCAGGTAAAATGGAAATGAAATAATTACCCTAAATCAAAAGCATCATGGGAGTAGCTCGAAAACTTGTTATATTTTAATATTAAGAAATAAAAAATCACATAAATTTTAAATTAAAAATGATTTAAATAAATATTAAAGTAAAAAGAAAAATCAATTAGTAAAATCTAAAAAAATGAATAATCCTTAGAATATATTTTAAATTAATTCTAAATTTATTCATTAAAAAACAAATAAATATTTTTAATAGACATTTATAAAGAAATTTGTGAACAAATTACTTAAAAATTATTATTGTAAAATTAGTGAACTTAAGCTACTAAATAACGATAAATCATGTTTCTGTGAATGATTAAAAGAAAATTATTCAATTAATAATTAATATGAATATCTATACAAAATAACAGTTAATTAATCATATTTTTATATGAAAAAAAGAATGAAAAAATTTAATCTATTTTGAATTAAATTTGATATCATCGGCGAATAGGCAATATGTACAAAAGAGGCTGTTATATTCTCCGAACCTAAAAGTGATGGCTAATACAGGGGAGAAGACCGCTATGCATGAACATAATTTAATTTAATTATAATTTTACATAAAACTAATAAATAAAAAATAAATTTATTATAAATTAATTTAAAGATAAACAATAAAAATTAAAAAGAAATCTATAAAATACAGGAAAAAATATACTCCATTAAATATTTTTTATTTAAAAAAAAATCGTAAAATTTATTAAAAAGAAATTTGGAAATAATATTAATTTGATTTATATATAGCAATTAATTAATTTATTTTTTATTAAACTTATTTTTTTAAATTTTAGCCAAAGAAAAGCACTTTCTCTTCAAAAAATTGGCGCGCCAAACGTTTAAGTCTTGGAAAATATTAAAAATGACGACAATATCTGAAAAAATATTATATTTTAATTAAGCAAAATTTATTACAAATTATTTTATAGATATCTATCTTAACAAAATATTATTATAACAAAATTAAAATTTAAAGTTAAACAAAAAACAAACTAAATATAAATTGATAAATAAGATTTCATTCACAGAACTTCATTATTCATTTTTCATAGTACTTTTTAATTTTAAAAATTTGGATAATCATGAGAACTATTGAATTTCATAAATCTTTAATTATAAAATGTTATAAATATGTATTTTTTCTAGAGAAATTATCTAGAATTTATTTTATCATATTGATAAATATTTATTCTAAAAAAGAATAAATTTAAATTAAGGCGAAATTGATCATGAGGAAATCATAAAAGAAAATAATAATTAAAAAAAAATAAAATCTTATTGATGTTTTACTTAAAAATAAAAAAAGTTCAATTTTTTCGATAATTTATATCAAGAATTTATATTTTTTAGCTTAAAAAAATCAATAAGCGATGAAGGATTACCACAAAGGCAAAGGGCGCCATAAGTACAAGCACTGGCCAAAGTGTGTCGCCCAAAATTAGTATAGAAAATGACCAAAAAATATTTGATTAAAAAAATTTAGATGCCGTCATTATATTTAAATAATAAAAATTGAAAAATAAACTTTTTTATAAAAACTAAATTTAAAAATTTCGAAAATTCTTAGTTTAATATTGTCGCTGAAAGAATTTTTTGTTAAATTTAATTTGGCTTATATTTTTTGTTTATTTAAGCATTGCATCTTTTATTTTACCTTAAAAATCTGCCTTTTTCTAATGAATTTTATTGGATAATAAATAAAAATTTAACATGAATTTTTATTAATAATAAAATAGATAACAAAATATATAATTGGTAAAAACATAAAAATTTAAATAAATGATTTAAAAAATATTGTAGAAACACAAAAGTCACATCGTATTCGAAAAATCAAAAAAAAAGAAATGATAAAAATTATTGACATTGAGATTGATCTAAAATTTAATAAATAATAATATAATGAAAAAAAAATTAATTTAATATGAGCAATTGCTCAAAAGAATAACACAAAAATATTATATATTTTTATAAATTATAATTAAATGAATGTAAAAAATTGTAAACAAATGATATTCATCATCTCTCAATTAAAATAATAAAAAAACAAATAATGAAAAATGTGATAAATGGGCATTTAATTTAAAATAAGAAAAATAAATTATGGAAATAAAATTATTTATAAAGAATAAGATTTATTTTAAGAAAATTAAAAAATTAATTAAGAATAAAATATTTTAGGGCTTTTAAATATAAGCAGGTTTCCATCAATTGAAAGTCTATTCATCACATATAAAGAAAACGGCATTTATTGACACTGGGGCAAGCTTCGGATAAATTCGAATCAATATATATTTGAGATTTGTTTGAAAAATAGTATATCTAATTTAAATAACAAAATTTGTAATATAATTTAAATATATTTTTAATAATTGTTATATTTTGAAGGCCAAAACAAAATTTTTGTGAATAAAAAATATAAAATTTTTTGAATTGAAAAAATAAAAAAGTATAGAAAATAAAATCAAATTAAATATTACATATAAATTTTTGGAAAAATCAATATCAGCTCTCATTGTTACTTTGTTTTAGCATTATTTTCCTATTACTTAATGAAGTTAAAATATGGAAAATTAAAATAAAATAAAATAAAAAATTCTGCTTAATATCGAAAGATAAATAAAAATTTTCAAATTTTTTTTAAATAAATATAAATATAATTACGATAGATGAATTACTAACAATGAGAATTAAATTTTCCAAGAGTCTATGGAATTGTCGAATTTATTGAATTGCAATTCGGAATATAAAACATACAAATAAATCAATTTTAAATATTTTTCAATAAATTTTTATCAATCAAAGCAAAAAATAAATAAAAATTTATAGAAATAAAATTAGATTATCGAGTTTTATAAAAAATTTTCAAATTAATTTGAGTATTTATAAAAAATTTTCAAATTGATTTTATACCTGATTCTATAAATTGTTGAACAAAAAATTTCATAAAAAATCGAAAAAAATTCGACAATGTGAAAAAGGAAAATAATTATAAATTTTTATTTTCTAAATTTTTGAAATTAATTTTTAAAAAAAAACAAATTTAAAAAAAAAAATAATAAAAAATATTATTCTTCGTTCACTACTCAAATCCCTCCTTCCTTATCATTACAGGGATTAAAAAGATAAAATAAAAATGCATAATCAATAAATTGAAAGAAATAAATTGAGATTTAATCAGTATTCAAAAATGATTCCTAGGATACTTAAAAAATATTTAATAAATTTGAAAAAAATTTGATAAAAAAATTTTTTATTGATAATAAATCTTAATTATACAGTTCAATATATCAATTAAAATAATAAAGTTTTTAAATGAAAATTGAAATTTAAATAATAATTTTAAAATAAATTTATTTTAAATGCTTGAATAAAAAATAAATTCTTGCTTAAAATTTTTCTAATACCAGTGCTAGTGCCAAGTAATATAATGAATTATGTCAAGGAACATGAGGCAAAAAAAAATAGAAAGAGAATATTTAAAAATATTTAAAAGTAATTTTAAATTAAAAATTTACAAAAATTTAATAAACAATTCTTATAAATAAAAGCAATAAAAAATTTTCATATATTTAATTTTATATATTATAATAACTCAAAATAAAATGAATTTGAAAAAAAACAAATTTATATATATTATCTTAAAATTCTTTAAAATCATATATAATAATACATTAATTGATATAAAATTTAAAATAAAATTATAAAAAATTGTTTATTTGCAATAAATATCTTAAAATAGGTGAAATTTCAAAAAATTTAATATTATTTTTTCTTAATCTGAGAAGAAAAGAGAACAAAAAAATATTTGTAAAAATATTTCAATATTTTTAATAATTATTGAATTTTAAAATCAAAATAAATTTTTTCTAATTTTTGATTATGGAAATAAAAAATAAAATTTTCTAAAAAACTTTTGTAAATTGAAAGTAAATTTTTCTTTTTACAATTTTGAATTAAAAAATATATTATTTAAAAATGGGCCCGTTTGGATTGCCTTATTATCAAGTGGCAAATTTGATCTTAAATTTAGTTACAAAGGAGGCGACATTTTATGAGGAAACTACATTGAATAAGAGCTTTTTTTATCAAAGATAAATTAAAATATTCAAACAAAAAAATTTTTTAAATAAAATATTTCATAAATATATTAATTTTGACTTTGTTGTCTTTTAAACCATGTTTTATCGCTTCCGGTGAATAAAGTCGATTACGGAGAAAACTTACTAAAAATAAAAATTTCAAGGAAATTTTTATATATCTTTAACATGGTCCGAAATGATTTAAGATAATAAAAAAATTTTAATTAATTAAATAATTTAATTTAAAAAAAATAAAAAAAAATAATAATAAAAATTTCGATAAAACAAATTTAAAGTAATATTAAACAAAAATTTTATAAAACTATATTGATAGGATAAAATTAAAAAAAAAAATTGACTAATATTTAATAAATTAAAATGTATTTCAATCATCAAATGTACAATGCCACCGCAAAATATCAAAACAATAAAGGAATAATCTTCATGTACTTCCTGGATTTTCACAAAAGAATGTACCAATGTACTCAAGGGTGCACTAAAGACAATCAAAATAATAAAAACATAAATTAACTTTAAAAAAATTATTTTAAAAATGAAAAATAATACAATTTATTCAAAAAATCTAGAAATATTTTATGATTTCTATTAAAAACAATTCTAAATTCCTAAATAAAAATATTTTTGTATTTTTTATAATTATTATTTATAAATATTAATGAATGGCTTTGCTGATGCGCAGAAATGAGAAGGAGCATTGAGGCCTTGAAGTTAATGTCGGAGGTATTTTAACTCATTAATTAATATTTCTGGCTTATTTATAGTACAAAAACATTGAGATAATTTTTTTATTAGAAATAGTATATAATTCATATTATTCTTCAAGTGTTTTAAAAAATTAAGAAATTACTTTAATTAATAAGAAAAATGAAATTAATTGAGAAAAAGAAGATTGGCTTTGCACAAATATTAATGTAAAGATGAAATTAATAATTTTTCTTTATATCTATTAAAAATATTCAAAATTTAAAAATAAGTATATATTAAAAAATTCAGAAAATTTTAAAAATTTAGAGACAATTTAATTGATAAATAATATTAATTATTTGATTTGAAATCCGATAAAAGTAAGAAATATAATAATAATCAAAATAAAAAAAAATAATTAATAGAGAATTATTTTTTTAAAATCTATATATAATATTAAATAAGAAAATATATATAGCATCAAAAAAAATAATTTGGAATATGATCCGTCGAATAACCAGGAGCAACGACAAAGATAGCGAAAATAAAATTAAAGAATATTATAAATGTCATCTAAAATAATAATAATAAATTTAAAATAATTTTATTTTAAAAAGTTCTTTTAAAAGAAAAATTTTAATTTTTAATAATAATTGTAGAGGGAAAATCAAATTGTAAATTCTTCAATTGGGTTGTGCCAAAACCATTACCTGATTTCCATAAAAATATAATTAAAGAGGGAATATGTTCGTGGCATTATATCTTTGTTGACAGTTTCCTTGTATTAAATTGTTATTCAGGATGTGTTCATCTAAATAAAATTTAAAAAATGAAAAATTAAAATTTTTATATATATATATTATAAAAATAGTCAAAAAATTTCTAAATAAAAATTAATCGTTTTGTTTTAAGCTAAAAAATTATATTAGAATTAAATCGGAAAACTTTATTGATAAGATAAAATTAAAAAATTTGACTAATATTTAATAAATTAAAATTTATTTCAATCATAAAATGTACAATGCCACCGCAAAATATCGAAATCAATAATTTTTTTATTTTATCTTTCAAATATTTAAATCAACTTCTAAAATAAAATAATAAAATATAGTAGAGTTGTATAATTTTGAATTTTGAAATGGCTTTTTACAAATAAACGATAATACATAAATAGAAATTTTAAATTTGTAAAAATTCATGTAAAAATATTCTTATTATAATCACAATAAAAAAGGTTGAAAATAATTGTACTATGGAAATCGATTGAATCTGCAAAAGAGCGTCAAAATAACTATTAAATATATTTTTATAATAATTTTTAATCAGAGTATTCATAAATTTTTTTTCCAATTATAAAAATTATACTTAATAAATATTTTTTTGATAGAATATATTGCAATCACTTATAATAAATATAAAAATTTGATATAAGTTTATTTAATAAATCATAGTATAATTATTTGAAACGAGCAAGTAAAGCGAGAAAAAAAATGTATTCCAGTGTAGGATTTTAAATATTATATTGTAAAAAAAATTTAATTTGCACAATATTAAAATCAAGTTAATGATGATGTTGAAATAAAAAATTATTAAGTGGTTAAATTATTCAAAAACTTGGTTGCGAAATTCATTTCAAATCTAAAAAGTTTTTTTTCTTTAATTAATAATTAATAAATTTAATATTATTTTTAATTTATCAAATTCTTAAATAATAAAATATATACGGATTATAATTAAAAGAAATAATTTTTTTTATTAAATATTAAAAAAAATATAGTAGAAATAGATTTTATTGATAAGGAAAAAAAATTTGAATGATTAAAAATAATTATAAAAAATTAATTAATTATTTTTAGATAATAATATTATCTAATAATATGTCGCTACTATATCAAAACATTCATTGAATTTCAATAAACTGCTGAGTGAATTATAGAAGAGGATCATCAAATAGCAGAAAATTTAAAAGAGAAATTCATAAATAAATTAAAAAATTTGTTCTTTTATTTATCTTGACTATAACTACTATGAAAAATTCAATTTTAGATCGGCTTTGAAAACATTTTTCAGCAAATTGGAAAAGAAAAATTTTCAAAAAAGGCAAAGGAAAACACCTCCACCAAAATAGGACAAGCCTTTCCCTGAAGATAAATCAACACATTCTCCTTCATCCATACAAATAAAAAAATTAAAAAATTTCAATTTAAATAAAAAATAAAAAAAAGATTGTTAAAATTATATTTAAAATATTCATTCCAACTAAAATTCATGAAATTTTCAATTTATCTGATGTGAAATTCGAGGAATTTGTGGAAAAGAAGAAAATTAAAATATAAAATTGGGAAATATATGCCCAAAGAAAAATGAAATGGTTAAATTTTTTCTTAAATACTTATTTCTACTAAAAAGATTTGGACCCACCTTTGATCATTAAAACAATCGAGAGCGAAAATGTTTGTATATTATATTATTTAATAAAAATCTTTTATAAATTTATCGAAAATAACTCAATATTGAAGGTTGAAATAGAAAAAGTTTCAAAGATAAAAATATAATTAAATTACCGCATCATCATTAGTCACAAATGAATGAGATTATAAATTTTTATAAAGGAGACAACTTCCGATACATTAGTTAAAAATTTGAATTTTCGATTGACATAATATAAATTTGTTTTAATCTAATAATAATACCCTAAGATAGATGAAAAATTATCATATAATTTAAAATCAAAAAAATGAAGAAGATATGATAATATATAACAGTAAATAATTTGTATGGAATTAAATATCCTTAAACTATAAAATTTAATTTATATAAATTTTATTAAAAATTAAGATTCCACAAAAATATAGGATTGTAAGCAAGAATAAATTAAAATTTTTATAAAATATAAATAAGAATTAGTAAATTGATCATTAATTTTAATTTAATAATAATTTAAACCAATAAATTATAAAAATTTGTAAAATGAAATTAAATAGATAATTGGAAAAAATTCAGCAGCAATTGATAAATTTTAATATTATAAATTTAAAAATATTTTATAATTTATAATGATGTACATATTTAAGGGATTGAATTAAAATAGCTCGGAACAATATTACAATCAAAATAGAATAAAAGCCAAAAATTTTGACTCGAAAACATAGCAAAAGAAATTAATATAGTTCAATTGGCACCAATTTAGCAATTAATAAAGCAACAAATACATGGAGATTATATATATAAAGATGCTTTTACATTTTTCACTTAAAAAACTCCAGGGGTTTTTCTAGGGATTTTCATGATTTGGGAGTTGCACATTCTAGGGGCAACTTTTTATGGCGCATTCAGGAAAAATACGCGTTTTTTGATTGGGGTTTGGATTTGGGCCGAAACCGGTTTAAAAACCGGTTTGTCCTGGTAAAACTTTTTTCCTTGGACCTCAATCAATTTGAAACAAAAAAAGGATCATGCCCCAGAATGTGGGCTTTCATTTGATATATAGGTTCAGGGGTCCACCATGGCCAGGAATGGCCAAACAAATCGACAACTGGGCCAAGGTCGGATGCGCGAGTCAGATATCCTTGAATAACTTTTTTGCGCGTTGAGTTAGAGGTGCGCGGTAAAAAGCAAAGTTGTAGAGCTCGACAAATCGAATCGAATGGTATATTGCGTGGAGTGTTAGCTTAAACCGGTTTCGAGATATAAGCTTAAACAGGTTTAAAAAAGTGAAAAATACAAGGCGAGCGGAGCGAGCCGTTCAAAACCTAAAAATAATCCTACTGGGGTACCTTATAAAGCGCCCCGCGCTTTTTCCGCAACGGAAGCATGCCTTAAACCAGTGGGGCTCTGCCCCACTGGTTTTTATTATTAAAAATTATTGAACCAACAGAACAATAAACTTCGGTAGAAAAAGACAAATGAAAGCATCGAAAAATTAAAAAAAATATTTAAAATAAAATAATAAGGATTTTAATAATTTATTAATATTTTTTTATTTATCAAATAATAATGTTTAGTAATTTCATGAAGTCTGCGAAATATAATTTGTTGCCTCAATAAACATAAATATCTGCTCCTCTCTTAATTGAGATTGTGGCCAAATATGGTAATTTTGATAAGGAAAAATTTAATCGAATCTTAAATTTTTATTTAAAAATTACAATAATAATTAAATAAAAGAATAAATAATATCTTATTTTTTTACTAAATTTATATAAAATCATCACAAATTATTAGAGCGAAAAAAATTTATTCGATAAAAATCATAAAAACATTCAAAAATGTACTTTTCAATTATAATTAAAATTTTTTTTAAAATCAAATAAATTAAAATTGATAAATAAATTTTGAAATTTATTTTTTATATAAATTAATAAATATTGAAAGATTTTTATTGAATTGAAATGTAGATTTAAATTTCTGTAATAAAAAAAAGATGATAGTATTGATAAAAATTCAAGAAGGATTAATGTCTAAGCGAAATATATAGGTAATAATTAAAGAATTAAATAATGATTTTGATTGAATAATGCTCCTGGATAAATATTCAACAATAGGCAAATGTGAATGCAAGTGATTTGAAAGAATATTTCAATAAATAAAACCATACAATAAAAATTAAATAAATTTATTAATTATATTCTATAAAATTTTAAACAAATAATAAAGTTGTTTAAAGAAAAAATAATGTAATCCAGAGATAATCTATTTCGTTTTGATTTTAGATGATTTCCCAAAATCATAGTGCTCGATTGATATACAAATAAATATAAAATAATTTCATAAGAAAATGCTGGAAAATTTCTTTTGTTTCTGGAAAAGTGCAAAATAATTTTTGAAAAAATCTTCTGAATTTTATTATGGAGGAATAAAGACCATTATGATACAATAAAATCCATGATAAATTTGTGGAAAGCGGATTTCATATATGATTAATGGTATTAAATATATAAAAAATAAAATTGATTAAAAATTTTTCTTAAATTTGATAAAATTTATAGAATATTTCCGAAAAATGTTTCAAATAACGATTTAATAATTAAGCTAAAATAATGTGACTTTAAATGAAATTAATAGTTGTCCACTACAAATATGCGAAATATTGTGTTTTCATCAAATTGTATAAAAAATCTGTAAACAAAAGTGGTAAGAAATATTTCAAATTAATTATTATAAGAAAATAACAATTAATTACAATTTCAAAAGTTATCTTTTGTCTTTATAAATTCAATGAAAATATTTAAATTTAAAATATATTGATTTCTTGAATCAAAAATATGGCCATCAAAACATCAATTTCTAAAGGCTGTTTTTCGCTCAATACCTACAAAGCAATTCATATATTCCAATTTTTCTAATTTTTAATTAATTGATAAATTTTTTTAAAATTTAATAAAAATTAACCATCAAAAATTAGCAAATTCAGAATTTTTTATTAGAATAAAATTAAATAAGGTTAAAGTATTCAAAAATTATTAAATCTAAAATAAATAAAAAAACTAATGAATTATTTAAAAATGCAATTTAAAAATTTATTTTTTATACCGTCATTATAGGACAACGTAACAGAAAAATTAAAAATCGCAATTAAGCGTTGTTAATTATTTATCAAACGAAATAATATATGAAATTTACGGATTTTTGCCATTGGCAATTGAAATTGTACCCAGAACTTAATCAAATTATTAGAAGAATTATTTACCCGTTAAGCTAGCATCTATTTATATTAAGCATAGGTAATTGTTAAAAAATTAAAAAATTATTTAATTTTATAATTTTTTTAAAGTCCAAAAAATATTTAAAAAAATATAAAATTATTATTTGCCAATGTATATGGAATCTGAAATCATACAAAATTTTTTATTCAATATTCACAATGTGGAAATTTTTATCAAAAAAACTTTTAAACCGACATAATCAATCATAAAATTTTTCTATAACATGAAAAAATAAATAATTGCATTTTTACAATTATAATTCTTAAATATATCTATAAACATATGTTGTTGAATATATCCGCTATAAATATAATTCAGAAGCTATTAAAAAATCCACATAAATAAATATTTTTGAAAAATTTTGTAAAAAATGAATAAAAAATGATGTATTTTATCCAATCAGATAGTAAATATCCACATAAAAATTTAATAAAATTAAAAATTTCATTTAAATTTAAATATGCCATTTTAAATAAGAACAGTTCATAAAATTTAAATAAAAAATTAAATTCCCACTTCTATTAGTATATGTGATTATTTAACAACATTAAAAAAATAAAATGTAATGGATAAATTAATTATTGATATCATTATTATCCTTCTTAAAAAATTTATTTTATCAAATTGTGAATTTTTTACACTATTTTTTAAATTCGTCAAATAAAAAGATAGAAATTATTCAAGTAATAACTATAATAAAATTAATTTAAAAAAAGGAAATCTAAAAATAGTAATTAATTTTAGAAAAAAATGACAAATCAGAAAATCTCTTCTAAATATTATTTAAAAATTAAAAAATTATCCATAATGAAAAACATTGCATAGCTTACACAATTATAAAAATCATCAACATGGATATAAATATTAAATCATTTTATTTCAGTTTTATCATAGAAAAAAACTTTTTCCTTTAAAAAAATATGGGAAATATTGAAAAATTAAATAATTTCAAAAATAATATAAAAATTAATTTTACTATAAAAATATTGCCAATAGAATATATTATTCGGATTTTAAAATATAAGTTTAAGTTTATTATTATAATTGTCGCAATGTAAATATATACTAATAATATCTTTATCAATATAGAATAATAATTATAAAATAATTCAAAAAAATCATTTAATTAATGAAAATTTTATTTAAAGTTATAATATATATGTTTATATGTTTATATTTAAACCATGTAAATAATGCGTTTTGTAAAAAGCCCCGATTATTTAATATGACATCGAGGCGTCGGCAGGCGAAGCAAAAAATATTAAAAAACTATACTTAATTATTTTATTAAAAGAACACTCCAGAAAGGAAAATAAAGTTAAATACAAAATATTTAATATTTCTCTTTTAAGAAAATTAAATTATTTAAAAGAAAAAATCCTTAAAAATATTTTATTAATAATTATTTATATGTTATAATGCGGAAATTTAAAGAACAGGAATAAAAATTAAATTTACTTGGATTCATTTTAAAATTAAAATATCTGTAAAGCATTTAGTAAGAAATATAAAATTAAAAATATCATTAAAAAGGATCAAAGTGATTTTTATAAAAATGAATTAATTTACCATAATAAAGAAATAAATATTTGAAATCCAATAGAAAAATACAAAGAAATGATACAAAATTTTATAATTTTTGTGCGAAAAAATTAATAAAATTGCGAAAAAAAATTAATCTAAAAATCAACCGAGAATGATTAAGTGATCATTATTAATTTATTTTTCTTAAAATAAATATTTTATTCAGTTTGGAAAATATCAAGTCGAAAAAAAATTAATAATATTACCATATTTTATAGGTCCTTGTTGCCAATATGACTCTAAAATTATAAGTTACTAATTAAAGAAATGTATATTGATAATTTAATTAGATAAATTAATAAATAAAATAATAGAATAAAAATTTTTAAGTAAAATAATGAAATTTATAATAATAGAAAATGAATTATTTCTTAAAATTTTATAACATTTAAAAATAAAACTTATCTTTACAATTAAATTCAATTAATTTCCCATTGTTAAAATTTTTCAATTTGACAAGTGCATGGTAATTTTACGAACAAAGTCAACTTCTTATAAAAAATTTCTAATTAATTATTAAAAATTATAAAAAAAAATTTTCTATTCAATTACATTATTTTCGAAAGATTATATAAATAAATCTAATTTTTAAGAAAAAAAAAATAGAAATATGTGATTGTATTTGTAGAGGATAACATTTAAAATCCAAATTTATTTGTATATAAATTTTAAGAGAAAAAAATTTATTCAGCCTATTTTGGAGTAATATAATGAAATTTAATTATTTTTCTTGGCTATAATTAAAATTTTTATAAAAAAAATTTTTAAAAATATCAAAAAAAATTAAATTTTATTTTTTAAATAATATTAACACTTAATCATAATTCAATTTGTTTAATTATTTTAAATTATTATTAAATTATAAAAAATAAATAATTAAAAATTGATCTTTTGAAAAAATTCAGCCATTAAGTGATATAATCTAAAACAAAGTCGGATATGGTTATTTTATTCTAAGGAATTTAAAATAATATTTATATAATATATTTTAAATAATACAAAATATTTCTTAAATAGTATTGAAAATTTTTGTAAAAATAAATTAAATATTTTATCAAATTTATACAAGATTAATAATTTTATTATTATTTAGCACTTGAAATTTTATCACAAATTTATTGAAAATAATTGAATAAAAAAATTGTAAAAATTTCGCATAAAATTTTATATAAATACTACACTGTCAAAGATTTTATTATGCAATGTTGGGTGAATATTTGAATTAATCAAGTTTTGTGACAATATTGATAACTACGATAATGGATTCGATGAGGAATATTGTCCACCTGAAATATAATTAAAATTTTTTTAAAATTCTGATATTCTAAAGATCTATTAAATGATCGTTTAATAAATATAATGAAAAATAAAATTTTTATTAAATAATTTGCGAAACATTTAAATAAATAATAATTTAATTTTAAAAATCATAGTAGATAAAAAATTTTCTTAGAATGTAAACTAAATGAATGAAAATATCGACTAATGTATAAAAAAAATACTTATTTAATCATTGTTCAAAATTTGAGGAGCTAGAACCTGCGTTAATTTAACTTCTTTGATAGCAATCGTAGATATTGATTCATAAAATCACATAAAATTTTTTAAATATTTTATTTAATCCCTCTATTTGTTTCAAAATTAATAATCGAGAAAGTGAAAAATAAATCAACATAAATTAAAATAATATAATCATCTAAGAATTAAAAGGAGCGGCAAAAATAGCATTAACAATAGAAGTTTCATTGGATAAAACAAATCAAGAATTAGATAAGTGAAATATATCGATTACTGTGTGAATTCTTCGAAATGCAAATGTGATTTATATCATTAAAATTTGAAGCTAAAAGAGTATTTAGGAATTAAATATAAAAATTTAAAATAAACAAATAAATCCACAATTTAAAATAATTATGCTAATGAAAACTTAGACAGAGATTCTCAATTTGTACAGAAATTGTAAAATTTCTTAATAAATTGCATGATTGAATGAAAAAAATTAAATTCAAATCAATTAAAAATTTAATTTAAAAAAATCACGGAATTACACCCTAGCAAATTGGAGAATATAGAAATTTCAATTAAAAAATATATTTGCAATAAAAAATATTAAAATAAATAGATTGAAGCCCCCAAAGTGGCCCAAGATACAGCTGAAATAATTCTTAACTACGACTCGAGACTATTCCGGACTGGCTTTTGAACTGCTTTATGTAAAAATAAAAAATACTCTTCTTGTTTATTTAGTAAATTTAAAAGAAATACAAATAAAAATTCACCAAAAAAATCGGAAAAGAAAAAATAATTTAAATTTTTTACACCTAAATTTATTTGAAAGGTTATTTGTTTATTAAATAAAATTATCCAAGAAATATACCTATTTTATTGCCTAAATTAAATGTTTTTCCAGTGATTGTAAGAAATCGAGAAGGATAGCATGATTTTCATTCAATTCCGTTATAGTTTATAAATAATTAAATTGATATTGTTTTGTTTAGAACAACAGAAATTCTATAAATAATAAATTATAAAAAATATATTAGAAAATATATCAAAAGTAATAGAAAATAAACGATTTTAATTTAAATGATGAAATTTACTATAACTCGACTTCAATGATTTAATTGAAAACAAAAGAGAAAGAATAACCGGAACAAAATATTAATTTATTATTATGGAATAATTGAAAAAAATCAATTTTGAAATTTTACTCTTATATAAGGTATATATACAAAAATTATTTTAGCAAGTAATTTTATATTATAAATTATATTTAGATGGAATATATTAAATATTTAAAAATCAAAAAAATTTTCTAAAAATGAAAAAATAATAAGAGAAATTTATTGTTGTCATTGATTAAATTTGATTTTTTTTTCATTGAATGAATAAAAAGAATCATAATTATTAATTATGATTGCTAACTCTTAAAATTTAAAGAAATAAAGAGAAATTTTCTCATAAAATAAAATTATAATTTTTTAAAATCATAGATCGATAAAATAAATTTAACTTTAAAATAAAGTCAGAAAAGTACATGAAAAATTTTTGCTTATGATTATGGAAATGGTAATGAAAATGTTTGTTGTGTTCCATTATAAGAATGGAAATATTGGTTATTCATAATGAGGTAACTCAAATTAGAAATATCTCTTATATTTTTTTACAATTGAATTCCATTACTATAAATTAATAATATTCCTAAATAAATTTATAAAATTTATTTTAAATATTAATCAATTAATTTAATTTAAAAATTAAATATATTAAGCATTTCTTTAAAATTTTTAAATAATAAAAAATTAAAGAATTGTTCTAATAGAATAAAAAATCCATATGTTATTGAATAAGATTATAATATTACAACATTAAACATCATAAATTCAAATACAATTCTACTGATAGTTACAAATAAAAGAAATTTTATAATCATATTTAATAAATTAACAACTATGACTCACTCTTATTTTGGGAATAAAGAAACGGGATATATCATTTGGCATGAAGGAAAAAAACTGTCATTTCTTTTTTGTATGTTGTTGTCGCTGGAGGGGAGAAGTGTAGAAATATGAATCCAATATTTGAATATATTTATATTAATTTATTAATAAAAGGCAATTATTGAATATATAAAATAATATATTTCTGAATTTTAAAGAAGATAAATAATAACTACTAAAATTACAGTATTTTTAATCATTATTTTATAACGGTCTGATTGGCTTGCAGATGACTACATTGCAATGCAAAACTTTTAATTACGTGATGCCATAAGTAAACATCCAAGTTGTGATGGGATGAATTTAAAACAAATAATAGATTATCCATAATAAACGATGGTAATAAATAAAATATTAAAATTAAAAAATAAAAATTACCAGAAATTATAAAAAAATATACACTTTTGAAAAGAGTAAATTACAATAAAATTATAAATCATTCCTTATATTATAATAATTGAATAATATGAAACTGTAAGAATAAAAAAGATGTGATATCATTATTTTATGAATTTTTTATCTTTCTGACTTGTTATATAAAATGGATTTAATATTAAAATAATAAAATAAAAAATAAAGATAAAAATAAAAACTGGCTTTTGATCAAATTTGATAAAGAATTTCTAATAAAAGAATAAAAATAATTTAAAAAATTTAAATTCCTTTAAAAATAAAAAAGAATTTAATTTTAGATTATTTTTATTTTTAATGAATCTCTTATTAAAAATTTTTTAATTTTGTAAAAATTTTTCTATGATAATTTTTTAATTGTTAATATCATAAAAATTAATTTTATACTCAATTTTCTGCAATAATTTGTTTGCTATCATGTGTATAGCCGTCCATTTGGAAAGAAATGAAAAACATAATATAAAATAAAATGATTTTGTATATGGAAGAAATAATTTAAAATGTATTATAATTATTGAAAATATTTTAAAATTAAATCAGATGTTTATCAAACATCAAAAATATATTTCTACTATCCATTTTATTATAAAAAAAATTTAAAAATTTGTTCAGATGTAATTTACTTGGATCTATTGAATGCGCAATTTTAATTAAATAATAATATATTTAAAAAAAAAGTGTAAATTATTTTATTAAATTACAAATGAATATAATCTAATTTTTTAAGATATATTGTAGTTATTAAAATAAATACAAATAAATGAGAAGAGAGGAATAAAAGATAGAAAATTTTATACTAAAGATTCTAATTGCAATTCCCTACCTTCCGAATGGACGCCTTAAATGTGACCCAAGCATGTATATGTAATATGTACATTATAATGGTCAAGCCAATTATAATTGGCTAAATGAAATAAAATTAAAAATAAAAATTATTTCAAATGTTATAAAAATATTTCAATATTAAATTAACTGGTCTAAATAAAAATTAAAAAAAAATTAAGAAATAAGAAAAAAATCTTTTTACATATTTTAATAATCTTAAATTCCTGAAATGTTTTAGAAATTTTAATATAATTAACAAATTTGAAAATAATTAAATAAAATGCAATAAAAATGTCAATAAATTTTGATATATGTGTAGTAATAAAATTATATTTAAAAAAATGCAGAAATCTTCTTAACCAAAATAAAATATGATCGCCAATCTCAATGCCATGACGTCATAGTGACATTGAAAACCAAAAATCATTGATTTAAAAAATGAAAACTACATCATAAAATTTAATAGAAAAAATAAAAAATTATATATTTTTTTTTAATTTTTAGAAATATATAACTATGATTTGAAATTTTCATGATATCTTTAAAATTTTTTCCAAAAAATGCTACCTTTGTAAATTTTAAAAAATATATCAAAAAATTAAATTAAAATTTAGAAATTTGAAATACATTAGTTTATTAGTAATTTTAACATTTTGAATTTTTAGGAGGAAAAATACCTTCCTGAGAATTTATAATAAATGATAAATTTTTTTATTCACATTAATAGAAACCTTTTTTTGTATAACATAAAATATAATTGTATGTATATGTATATTACATAATTATAATTTAAGATTTTGGAAAATAATAAAAATGGTCAAAACAACAAACTAATAAAAAATTTCGATGAGATATTTTAGCAAAAAAATTATTTAAAATCATATAAAAATTAAATTTTAAATAAATAAATAAAAACAGAAATTATAATTACTAAAAGCCCCTTTTTAGCTGAATTTCAAATAATTTTTTAAAATATTATAATTTTTTTATTATAATTAAATTTGGAAGAAAAAATAAAAAAAAAAAACTGAATTATTAACCGAATTATTAAATAATTTCAGAAATTTTTCGTTTAGAAGAGACCGATGACAACAAGACATTTTATCTCACCTATAATATAATTGTCGAATTGTATATTGTCTTAAATAGAAATAATGATAAAAGTATATTATGTTTAAAATATACAATAAAAAATCGACAAATTATTAAAATTATAAAAAGAAAAATAATGAAAATAACAAAATATTAAAAATTAAATATAATCAAATATTAGTTTTTAAAAATATTGAAAAACAATGCTTTAATATAAAAAATTTCAATAAAATTTTATAGTAAGATATATTATAATATCCGCTTTATAAAAACATTTTAAAATCAAAAAATATTTATATTAGTTCAACAATGAATTATAATTAAAAATTTTTTAATATTATAAATTACTAGCTCTGGCGAACGCCCTATCGGGCGTTCTTCTGAGCTAGTCAAAGTCTTTTTTCTTTATCTTACACATCTTTTTCTTTTCTCTTCCTTACTCATCTCTTATCTGAATTCTTGTTCTTTTCTCTTTACTACTCATCTAAATTCTTTTTCTTTTCTCTTTCTTATTCATCTTATCCGGAAGTTCCCTGCTGAACTGGCAATGTATTTCCATATCATCTTCGCCCCTCCGGGGCTCAAACGGTTGATAGGGTGTATATGGATGAATTCCAGTATCATCTTCGCCCCTTCGGGGCTCAACGAACAAATTCACTTACAGCAATGATTCATATACCATTCGATTCCTTATGAAAAGAGCTTTAAAATAAGCTAAAAATCTATCCATGTTACCGACCTTCCAAACAAAATGCCTTGGCATAAACATTATCCCTCCTTCCGCCCTCCTTCGGCTATTCTCACAAATAGATAAAGCAATGATTCATATACCATTCGATTCCTTATGAAAAGAGCTTTAAAATAAGCTAAAAATCTATCCATGTTACCGGCCTTCCGAACAAAATGCCATGGCATAAACATCCAGGTCTTAACTAATGGCTTAGTTGCAATTCGCCTTCCTTCTATTCTCCTTTTTCCCTACTCTCTTTCTAATTTCTTTTTCTCTGATCATATATGAACGCCCTTTCGGGCGTTCTTCTGAGCTAGTCAAATTCTTTTATCTTTTCTCTAACTTATATCATTTTCTCTAAATTATTACATCAACATTATCATTTCTCATCAATCTCCCTTTTATCTGTTACTTTATGTTATAACTCTACACTTTCTCTTGGCAAGTTGTATGTACACCATATACAACTTACCCCTAATTTCTCTTTGGCAAAGTGTATTAAAACCATTAACCCTTCAAATTACTCAATTGGCCATAAGTCGCCATGCTCTTTTCATAAAATCATAAATGCTAGCTCATTTGATTGCTCTTGAAAAGGGCTTTAACATGAGCTAAAAATCTATCCATGTAACCGGCCATCCAAAAAAATGGCATGGAATAAATCCTTCCACCCTCCTCCTTCCCTCCTTCCGCACTCCTTCGGCTATATCTCATAAAGAAATTTACTTATAGCAATGATTCATATACCATTCGATTCCTTATAAAAAGAGCTTTAAAATAAGCTATAAATCTATCCATGTTACCGACCTTCCAAACAAAATGTCTTGGCATAAATCCTTCCACCCTCCTCCTTCCCTCCTTCCGCCCTCCTTCGGCTATATCTCATAAAGAAATTTACTTATAGCAATGATTCATATACCATTCGAGCATAAAGCACAAACTACAAACGCAAAATTATATAATGAAATTTAAAAAAAAAGGTTGAAAAAATTAATCGCCGCCAATGGAAACCGAATTTCCGTAGCCCAGAACAAAACCATAGCTTTACCAACTGCGCTATTCAATTCTTAAAGCAATGCAACATTTAACTCTGCTATAACTACTCATAGCTGAAAAATCAATATCTAAAAATTGGCATATTTCATGGCCAAAACCTAAACCAAATGCAAAAAGATTATCACCATCATCTTTACCATGGTCGATTACCCTATATTTCACTTCTCCATTTTCAAAATCCAACATCACCAAACTTGGCCATAACGCTATGGCCAAGCTGCGCGAGACTTGAACCAAATGCAAAACCATTATCACCATCGTCTTCAGCAACCTCGATTACCCTATACTTGACATTTTCATCACCTAAATCCAAAATCACTACACTTGGCCATAACTTATGGCCTAGCTGCGAGAGACTTGGCCAAATAAAAAACTGATTCAAAATTCTGCATCAGCACCCCCGAAAACCCCTGAGTACAAAAATTCAGCTCAATCCACCCACACATATTCGAGAAAATCGCGTGACAAACAGACAGACACTTCTAAAATTATATATAGGATTGAGCCCGTTCTCATAAAGAGGATAAATTCAATTTTTTTAATAAATTTACGAATTTTAAAAATTGGTAGATATAATAAACTATTCTTTTATTAAAAATATTCGTTTATTAATTTTAATCTAAAATTAAAATTTCAAATTTTAGCGGTGGTGGTCTTTGCATGCATGAAATTAATTTTGAAACTTTAAAATAAAGCGCAGCTAACAGAAACAATTGATTTTTCTTTGATGTTTGGTGAATTTAGCTATATGGGCTTTGGCAGCAATTCATGGGAAAAGAATTAAATTATTAGAAGAATATCCGATTGAATGATAGATATATCACAAACATTCTGAATTTTCCAAATATTTATTTAAAATAATCAAATTGATATTACATAAGAAATTTTATATATAATTTTATATGAAAAATAATTTAAAAAAAATACAAAGAGCAAAAATTATCTTATTTATTAAAATTTATTATTCAAAAAATTATTTTGCCCTTGTAATTATGTAGTTTTTCTAAATCCAGATGGAAAACAAAATTTAATAAATTAAGGAAAAATTTGTTTA
This sequence comes from Pratylenchus scribneri, assembly GCA_030063045.1. Classification (NCBI taxonomy): domain Eukaryota; kingdom Metazoa; phylum Nematoda; class Chromadorea; order Rhabditida; family Pratylenchidae; genus Pratylenchus; species Pratylenchus scribneri. The sequence continues at coordinate 69,001 of JAQSEB010000261.1, forward strand.
AAAAAATTTATATTAATATTAAAATATATCAACTATTATAAAGAAAAATAAAATTGTAATCAAATAAATCGAAATAAATTTTAAAAATACAATTGTCGATTTTAAAAGAATTTATCTTTTTTTTTATATTGAAGCTAGTTAAGAAAATAAGAAATGTGTTATTTTGGTGAAGAGAAATTAATTAAAATAATCTATTTTAAAATAAATTAACCCATGTCAATAAATAAAATTTATTTTTAATACTTAGCAAAGTAATCATGATTTAATTATTTTAATAATAAATCAATAAATATAAAGAGAATGAAAAATAGATAAATTTAAACAAAATCAATTTTTCATTTAAAAATAAAATAATCTTTCCCAAAATTAAAATTATATTTTAAGTTAATTTTAAATAATTATATAAAATGACAGATAATATTAAAATTATTTCATGTAAACAAATATAATTAATAAATATTATTTAAAAAATATATAATAGTGAAAATTTTTTGACAATTTCATTTGGTTAATATATAAAATTAAGAGAAATACAAAAATAATGTAATAATGACTATAATTTAAGTCATTTAAAAAAAGAAAAAAATAGATAAATTTATTTTGATTTTCATTTAACTTTTTAAAAAATTTTTTCCATTGGAATATTTTTAAAATTTTTCTATTAATAAATTATTATTTGCAAATTAGCGAATAAATAATTAATTATTAAGAGAATTAATAATTATATATTTATATAATATTAATATCTTCTACATTACTCGCAGAATTTGAATTCGTATAATGCAAATTTTGCTGCAGCTAATAATAATAACGCAATTGTAAAAGCATATTTTTATAAAATTTTTTTACATTTATTTTAATATTTAATTCAAGTATATATTGCAATCCAAAAAATCTATTCTTTGGAATTGTGGTCAATAGTTAAAAATTAAATTTACAAATAATTTCAGAATAAAAAATTACGAAAAAATATTATGATTATTTTGTTTATTTAAACAATTTTTTATATCATTCTTTATATGGTGAAATTTCAGTTAAATTCGAAAAAAATCATTTTAAATATTATTTTAATACAACAAAATAAAAATATAGTAAATTGTAATAATTGAGATATTTTTAGAAATTTTTTAATTAAAATTAAATTATTGAATATATTTCAAAATTAATTTGAAAATTCTGGGAGAAAAGAAATAGATAAGAAAAATTAAAAAAAAAAAAGGTAAATTAAAAAGAAAAAAAGAGGCATATAATAAAAAATTGGACAAAGATAGAATAAATTAAAAATTTGATGTTATTTATTTATAAATTTAATTATTAAATTCCGAATAATTATAAAAATTAATGAACTTACCTAAATAATAATAAAATTTACTTAATTATAAAAATGACTTTTTTTCATCAAAATCAATAAAAGAATTTCTTGCAATCATTAAAAAGCAAATTCAACAAAAACACAACCCATGGCTGATATTCAACACTAACAATGGTCTGTTAAATTTCTATTTCATTGAATTTACTGTTTAGATTATTTTGAAAAATATATAAAAATATATATATATTTAAAATGACAATCAAATTAAAAAAATATAAATTTTCAATATTATCTGAAAAAGCTTAGAAATTAATTATACTTATAAATCAGTAGATTAATTATATCTTGGGAAAAAAAAATTATAAAAAATTTATAACAAAAAAATATTTAAAAATTTCGATCGCTTATAAAAAACGTAAATAAATCATCTTTTTAATCAAATAAAAATTTTATATTTTTTAGATAATTAATTAGGACGAAACGACAATTAATATAAATCTTTTTTAAAATTTTTTATAAATTAATCAAATATTTTTTAATTATAAATATATTCAAACAATTTGTTATTTTTTATGATTATTATTAAAAATAATCTCCTCAAGAAAAAATAATAAATTTAATTGATTTTAATGGAGAATATACTTTAAATAAAATTAAAGAAAGAATCAATACTCAGAGAATAATTCATTAAAAATTTTATTTTATAATATATATAAAAATGAAAAAAAATAAATTCATTATTAAAAACTATCTATAAAATATTTGAATGATGAATAAAATTAATTAAAAATTATATTAAATAAATATTATTATTGTAAAAAACTTATAGTCATAAAAATTTTTAAAATAAATTTAGAAATAAAGAGATATAATTAATTAAAATGTTAAAGGAATAATTTATTTTAAATTTATAGTAATTTTGGAAATTTAAATTCATTTTTTCTATAAATAGATCCAACAATGAAGTTAATTGCCAAAAAATGATGCTGATGATTAATCATTTTTAATAAAATTCTATGATCTATTTAGACGCAAATAAAAATGTTCCTTTCATGTTAAAATTTTTGAATCAAAAATAGACATATGCCCTAAATTTGGCCCCCATCCATTTTTAAAATAATTGAAGTGAAAAATTTAATCGAAAAAATGAATGAAGTATTAAAAGGAATTTATTTTAAGTATAAATTATTTATCCTTAAAATATAAAAAAATTATATTATAATTCAACATATAAATAGAAAAATTGGTAAAAATATTAACAATACTGTAGTGAATAAAAAATTTGTAATCATGGTAAAATTGTAAAAATTAATATTGAATAGTTTATTTCGGCTCAATTATAGAAACAAAAAAAATGAATAATTGAAATATTACTACGTGAAAATGACTTAAATTTGAAATTTCTATTTGAAAATTTAAGCGATATTGAAGGATATGAAATTAATTTTTTGGAAATTTAAAATATAAAAATATAAAAAAATAAATGTTTCAATAATGATAGATTGTTATTATTTATTATATGTATAATTATAAAAACAATATATAAAAGAAAAAACTATTATATTAGCCCAATAATCAGTTTGAATAATATTCTTTAAAAAATATTGGTTATAATGTTCACTTCCACCAATTAAAATGTTGTTTTACTCTTCTTGATTTCGTGTCTCAATTAAGTTTGTATAATATAAAGGAGAAATTTTTATAAATAAAAAAATGATAATAAAATTAAACATGAATTATTCTTATAGAATTCATAAATATGAAAATTTTATTTTTGAAAATTTTTAATTCATTAAAAAATATAAATAATTTAAATTCAAAAATAATCTTTATTTTTTAATGAAAAATTAAATATATTTTTATAATATTTTTAACATCGTCATCTGGAAAAGATAAAATTTTAAATAAAAAAGAAAAAATTTTTATCTTAATTTAATTACAATTCCAAATATAAAATTATTCCGCATATAAAATTATTATTATATTTAAAAAATTGATTCAATTTTAAACATAATTTTAAGAAAAGAAATTAATTTTATTTAAAAAGTAACATCAAAAAAAAAAGAAAATAATCGATTTCCGAGATCTAAGAAATGTAAGTTTAATAATTAAAATAATTATTATATTTAAATAATAAATGTAAATTTATAGAGAAATTAAAATATGGAAATGATTTTTTAAAATTTTTAAAATATTTGTGAAAGAAATTACAAATTAATTTTCCATGAAATTAATTTAATAAATATTTAAAATAAAAAATTAAAAAAAATTAAAAATTAAAATTAATTAAATAATCCATAATTTTTTAAATTTAAAACTGTATATTATAATTTTTTTAAATAAAAAAACGAAAAAAGGAAAATTTTAAAGATTAAATTTAAAAAATGCGAAGATTTTGATTTATAAATTTGATGTAAATAACTGGGTTTAATAAATGAATATAATTTAAATTAATAATTGATATAATTTGGAACATAAAAGATTAGATGAGAACGTGAAAATAAATCAGATTTAATAAAAAAAGTTATTAAACTCCAGAATGAAATAGCTGAAATTTTAAATATTCCTTGAAAAATTATTTGTAAATATACATATTTTAAAAAATGAAAATATTTAAAGCGTATAATCCAATAGTAAGTGGCGGAAAAGCCATAGGTTTTTTTTTAATTTTATTATTTAAAAAGGATATATTTTTTTATAAAAAATTTAATGGAATATATGCATTTTTTTTGCAAATTATTTAATTCAAAATTATTATTATTTCGAAAATTAAATATGTATATATTAATTTTATATGTGAACAAATAGATTCAAAAATAAGCATAGCGTTTTTGTTTCCTCCGTGAAACAGAAATAACCAGGTAAATTTTAATTTTTAAATTAGTAAATTTTCCAATTAAGTCTATTCTAAATTAATAAAGAAAAAATATAAAAAAATTAATTACATTTCAATTAGATATTGAAAGCTTGGAAAATAAAATTGTAAAAAAAATAAATACAATAAATTGAAATTGTATGTATCACAACAACAGGGAGTGAAAACAAAAGATTGTGGTGTTTTTTTTGATGATAATCATTTAATAAAGCCAAAAGTAAATGAATTTTGCGAAATATTTTTTACAGAAATAGCACTCAAATATTTTATGAATTTATCTATTAAAATATAAAATATAACATAAGAATTAGTTTAATTATTTATTATAATTTAAAAAAATTGAAAATAAAATAATTAAAGAAATGGAAAAAAATAACTAATTTTTAATCAAAACATATATAATGAGATAAATTTAAACAAAAATTCTTTTACGTATTATCTCCTTTTATTTTTATATTAATACAAAATAAAAAAACTAAGCAACAAATGAATTTTCATCAGAGAGAATTTGCAAGATATATTGTAAATTTTTATTTAAACTAATTGTATTTTATTAATATAAATCACTAATTTGATTTCTGAAAAATTAGATTCAGCGATAATAATAATTTTTATTTTCGCCTTCATTTTTATTCATATAATACATATTAAAATTAAACAAAATTGAAGATAAAATATGAAAAAACGGAAGATAGAGAAAAACATTAAATAGTATATTTTCCAAAATATATTGGCAATATAACAGGAAATTAAATAATTATTGATTTTTCAAGAGATTAAATTATGTTATGAAATATTGGTTAAGTAACAAAAAAAAAAATAAAATAAAAATCCATTAAAAATTTTTTATTCTTAAAAATTTAAAATTTCTTAAATTTTTTAATTTAATATAGATACAATAATATTATTGCAAAAATGTATTTATTATAAAAGAATAGATAGAAATTTCATGAAATAACAAAAGATAAAATTCAAAAATTAAATAATAGAAAAATATATTTTGTAATATATTTTAAAAATTATGAAAAAATTTGAAAGAATTTGAAAAAAATATTAAGTAAAGAATATTACATATCATCAAAAAGTAATATATTTAGATAAATGGAGATTATAATTCCCAAGAAAACCATAATTCATTTAATGAGTGCTACAGAATTCTTCAATATTTTTATATATTTTATAAATAATATAAATTATATTTATAAATTTTAGCAAGAATAAATTAATTCTAATAAAATAAATGAATTTTTTTTTCTTTATTCTATTAAAATTTTCATATGATTTTAGATTGAATAAAACAATTTTATTTTTATTAAATAGAAGAATTTTAAATTATAATATAAAATTTTATAAATGTTTTAATTTAAATTTTAAATATAATGGGCTTAACTTATGAAGAAATTCAATTTTAAATTACCAATATGGATGAAATAAAAATTAAAATTAATGCCATTGATTTTTAAGAGCAATTAGTTAAATTGACCGCCAAGTCGAATGCGATATTATGCCCAAATTTTTTATAAAACATTGCTATGATTATATAGGTGATATAACGGTAGATTTATGCTTAAAATAAATTTCATAATCATATAAAAAAAAATTTTTGAAAATTTTCAAACCAAAACTTTGGTCAAATGGATTATTTAAAAAAGAAAATACACTCTAAAAAATTATTAATTTGGTGAATGCTCATTAAAGCAAAAATTATAAATTATAAATAAATATCCACAATCTACATTTCTAAATATTATATAAAATTAAAAGAATATTATGACCTAGCCTTTCAGATGTTATTTAACAATAACAAAAATATATAAAAGGAATAAATAATTTTTTTTTTACAACTTAGAAAGTCGCTCTAATTTAATAAATATAATTTTTTTTAAATAAATAAAAGAACACATTATAAAATTAAGATAATTCAAATCAACGACGTTGCCGAAATGTTGTCTGATTCGGCCATGGAAAAGTAGTGAATTGCATAAAAAATCCACAGTGACGATCATATTAGTTTGGGCAATGTAAATTGGATGAGGAATTTTAATAAGTTTTTAAAATATTTTCTTTTAGAAAATATATTGATTTAAAAATGAATTTGCTAAAATTGAAAAAACCCATATAAAAAAAATTAGGAATTAAGATAATAAATCAAGCTATCTAATAATCAAAAAATATATCTATGGAATAAAACCAAAAAAGATTATTGTCCATATAGATAAATTTTTAAAGCTATAATAATTAAACATCGCTAGCATTTTCACAAAAGGAATTAAAAATTTCGTCATAAATAAATTTTTTAAATTACATATATATATAATTTTAATTTATTGATAATATAAAATAAGCTTATTAATTAATTTATAAAAATAGAATAACTATGAATTATATAGTTATCTAAAAATTAGAAAATTATTTAAAATATTTTATTTTCATAACAAAAATCGGATTAATCTACAAAAAATAATTCAATTAATATAAAATAAATTAAAAATTAATAAAGGAATTGAAATAAAAAAAATTCAAAATAATTTATACAAAAATTTAATTTATTATTAGCATATTATAATTATATTTCAATAAAAAATTTATCAGATTATCATTTAATTATAAAAAAAAATAAAATTTTATTAAAATAATAAAATAAAATTTTATAAATATATTTAAAAAATTTAGTTTATCCATTTCTATCTTTTAGAATGTCTAAGATCTAATAATAAATTACAATATAAAGCGAAACAATAAACAAAAAAATTATAAAAAATATATTTATCCAGAAAGAAAATAGCATTGATTTTTGTCTTTCTTTACTCTTATTTGGGTCGCAGTCTGGTGGTGTATATAATATGAAAATCGGTAATAAATATATTTTTCATCTCTCAATAATTTTGAATAAAATTAATGAGAAAATTTAGTAAATCAATCCATAAATATTATCAAATAAAAAATGATGGATTAATCATCTTTAATTTTTACACACATCTCTCCAATTATATTATTAAATTGTTATATGGAGAGAAAAAAATATTTATGAAAATATCCAGTGAGCAGAAAAGTATTTATTGATATTTAAATTAATTTAATAAAAAAATTTAAAGATTTATTGATACCTAATAATGTATAGTAAATAAATAATAAAATAAATACTAATTTTATTATTTTGCTTATAAATTTGAATATTCAAGAGATAATTGGTGATTTTATATCATTAGAAATGTTTTGAAATTGTGATGAAATTAATAGCTTAAATAAAATCATTTAATGAGAAGGAAAATTATCATAATTTTCCTATTAATTAAATTATTTGTAATTTATTTTAGATAAACATATTTATAATAAATGATAAATATACATATACATGAATGATAAAACGAATAAATTCAAAAAATTATAATGAAAAATTTTATCATTTTGACGGTTTAATTTTTTAAATTAAAGATTTTAGTTAAAAAAATTTCATTGAATTTGTTTTCAAAAAAGGAATACACAACAATAATTTTGAATAATTTATGCTAAATATTTTTACAAAAAAAATATGTATTTTTCAATGATAATATTTATATTATAAATGTGAGGCATTACTGCCTTATTCATTTCCCAATTTAGCCTAATCCATAAAACCATCCAAAGTCCAAAGCCATTCTCTCATCCATTCTCATCCACTTAATCATATTCCCCCAAGACATGTTCCCAGCCATTATCCATCAATCCATTTCCCCTTTCATCTCATTCTCGCCCCGCCTTATTTATCCCCTATTTAACTATTATGATTTCACCATTTTATCGGAGTTGAAGGAGTTGGAGTCGGAGGACGGAACAATAAACGGTTGAATCTCTTCTCTCTGGCCAGGGGAAGGGGAAAAGGGAATGGGGAAAAATCAACATCTTCGTCGTCCAAGGGTCTTTATCCACGTCTTATCCCTCCAATCAGCCCAGCACCCATCCACTCCCAAAATGAGGGGCCTCAGCACTCGCTGAGGGCGCCCGACCCTCATTACTTAAATGTTTTCACAAAAAATTGATGTATTTTTCAATGATAATATTTAATATAAAAATTAAGTCATAATTTTTCCAAATCAGTTTAAAATATCCAAATTCAAAGGGAAGACATGTAATTTGAAAATTATTCTGGATAATTTTGTTTCGAGAATAAAATTAATAATCAATTAAAGCAATGGTAAAAATTAGACAAAGTATACCACAGAATAATTTATTAAATTTTACCGACTAGAGAAATATTTTACTAAATTAAATTAATATTAAATAAAATTTTTGAACTTGGAATAAAAAATAAATTTTTTAAATTTTTTTTTTAAAAAATGATAATTAATTTAAAAATAAATAAAGAAATAATCAATATGTAATTTCCATATAAAATTTGATACTAAAATATTAAATTTAAATAAAAATATTTTTTATCATATTTTGAAGCAATCCTATTGTGATTGGATAATAATTAAAATGATATAAAAGAAAGATTGATTAATAAAATAATAATTTGCTCTAATAAAACATAATTCGAAAAAATATTTTAATTATATTTATACAAAAGTTATGGAAAATTAAATTTTTAACTTTAACAATTAATATATTTTACATGCATATAATATGAAAAATCTAGAGATCACTTATTATTAAACTTTATAAAATTGAATAATCAAATAATATCAATTTTTTAAAGAATAAATATTAATTTAAAAAAGACGAAAAATTTCATAATAAATATTTTTAAAATTTGAATAAGAAAAATATAGATTTAAAGAATTTTGTAAAATGTCATCTATAAATTTTAATATAATTTTTTATAAATATTACAATTTAAATTTTGAATATACATAATAAGATGAATCAAAAATTTATTAGATTTTTAAAATAAATAACTAAATAGAAGAATATAATAATGATTCTAAGGAGAATAAAATTGTGATAAATTCTATCATTAAAATTTATCTGCAAAATGAAGATATTCCTATCACTTATTTTTTCATTAAAATAATGAAAGTAAAAATATGGAAACTATTCAAAGATAAAATTGTCTTCGTCGTTCACTATGTGGAAATTGCCATTGATTATTTCAATAACCAATGAACATCAGCATCACATGGCTCAGAAAACAATAACGTCTTTATTTATAATATTATTTCTGAAAATTGTTCATTTATTTTTAATTAAAATTTAAAAAATTTAAATTTAATAAAAGATATTATTTAAATTGCGATTAATCAAAATAAAATACATGTTTCCGAAAATTATTATATAAAAATTTTAAAAATCAAATGGTATTTATCTCACTGCAAGAATAAAATTGTTAAATATTCTATGGAAGGTACATGGGAGCGCCTCCTGATTTGATCAATAAAACACATCGCTAAATAATCGGCAAAAATTACCAACCCCGCCTGAATTTAAAAATTCTACTCTGTGAAATTGAAGCTACTGTCAACACAAGACCATTAACTTTTCAAGCTTAAAGTTAACTAACAGAATCAAAAAAATTTTTAAAAATTTAAAAATAATGTCAATAAGTTTATCGGATTAATAATATGTAAAATTATTCCGTATGCTCTATAAAATATAAGAAGAATTTTTAGAATATATATATAGCAAAAATTTTTTAAAAAAGATTGTTAGTAATAATAAGGCCAATAATTTTCAAATAATATTTTGAAATAAAAAAAAAATAAAAATTAAAAAGTCAATTTAGAAATGATAGAAAAAATAAATAAAATCAGATAATTGTAATTTTAAATAATGATATTCAAAAATAAATTATTTAAATAAAATTAAATAAATTGAATCTAAATAAATAAAAATAATTCAAAGTACGATTATAGATGACTAATCAAATCAATTTTATTCGGAACAAGAATTGAAGAAACAATTAATCATTATACAATTTGAAATACTATTACAACACAATTATTATTATTCCAATTTTGTACTTCGAAGATCTCCCGTTTTATAGAGACATTCAAGATTTCCAACGAACAAATTAACAATTTTTTACGGAAATTTAAAAGATATATAATATATTTAAAATATTCTAAAAAAATAATCCAATTAAAAATAAAAAATTTATTCATGATTAAATAATAATTATTATTTTAGAATTTTTCATATACCAGACGGAAATTCTATAAAATTATATAAAAAATTATCAAAAACTAAAATGCAATGCGGTATGAAAAACATCTATAATTAATTAGCAATAAAATTAAAATGTATTGCCTAATTATTTATATCAGTCATCGATAAATAGCTCTTCCGAATCTCTTTGAGATTGCGAACGGGAACTATACTGAATATAATTTAATAATTTAATTAAGCGGCAATTATTATAATAAACATAAAAATGAAAATTATTAAAAATTAAATAAATAAATATTCAAAATTTATTAAATAAATCAATAATCCAACAAGAAATAAAGACATTTTAAATTTTCTGCTGAGTTAACCCCAGGTTTAAAAAAATAAATCAAGCAGAGAGCAATCGTTATCCACTGGAACTCCAGTTAGTGATGAAAGATTAATAAAAAATTCCATGTTCAAGAAACATCAGACTTTCTACTTCAGCATGGATAGGTCCAATTTTATTAGCCCGAAAAAGTGACGGTTCCTATTATTTTGAAATTGAAAAAAAATTAAAATAATAAAAAATTTTTTTAAATAATAAGAAATAATGATTAGAGTATAAAAAGTTGAAATAAAATTCAAACATAAATAAATAATAACAATAATTTATTTCTAGAAAAATAGAATTATGCTATAATACAAAAGTATATCTTGCCTAAAAATAGAATAGATATTGTTAAACTAAATATTAAAAAAACGAAAATAAAAATCATTTAATATATTAGTATTTGAGATATTTTTTGATCAATGTCACTTGCTGAAGTTATTGCAATAATTGAAGCAATGCAATGGGAAGATTTTGCAATCCAAAATAAAAGAAAAAAAGTGGAAATATTTAAAATTTAAAATAAAAGGAGATGTCCAATTAGGTTATAAAGACAGAAAATTATTCTTATAAAATAATTATCCTTAGCTCTCACAAATGATTTAACCTATAACAAATAAATAAGTTTAAAATATATTATTATTGTTATAAACAAAATCAAGCCGATATTCAATAAATCATGATAATTAACTAAAAATAATTAAATAAATTAAAAATTTCTATAAAGAAAATGGTTAATATTATCTTATAAAATATAATTTGCCAGAAATATTAAAATATTTTTAAATTATTGTTTTAAAAATAAAAAGATATTATCCATTATCAATTTATTTTATATTAGCAAATTATCTATAAAAATTAAAATGGATTTTAAATATTAAAATTCCTTTTAATTATAAATAAATAAATATGAAAATAAATTTAAAAAAAAAAGTAAAAAATATTTTAATTAAATAGTATATTTAATTATTATTGAAAAAACTAGTAATCGAAAGGTAGAAATGGCTTACTATATCCTGTGTTTGACTCCATCAGGATTTCCCATGCCGGAATTTTATTCTGGAAAAGAAAAATTTTAAAGTTATCTCCGTCGATTTAACATATTGCAAAGCTCATAGGGTTGCGTGAATACTTCCCTTGAAATTAAGATTTATAAATTACAGAAAATTAATAGCGAAAAATTTATCAATTTAAATGAAATACAATTAATAAGAATTTTTATTATCAATAATGTGTGCAACCGATATAATGCCAGTGAAAAATCATTAATCTTAAAATAATTCTTATAATGAAAAAAATTTAATGCATTAAAAATACTTATATAATTAAATAAATACAATATAAAAATTAAAATATTTTATTAAATGAGCGAGAAAATAAATATTTTCTATAATATCAAAGTAATCCTAACTATATCTATTGATAAAAAAAAATTTTCTTGCCTTTTTATATATATGCAAAGAAAAATCTCTTTGAAAAGCATTTAATTTAAAATATTTTTAGTTAATGAATTGTAATAAATTATAATTGCATTTAAATAATTAAGTAAAATAAAATTGAAAATATTATTTGCATAAATTTAAAAATATAAAATTATATTATATAAAAATTTTTCATTTCTGTTCATATGAAATGACATTTAAATAAAAATTCAAAAAAAAATTTATTTTATTTTCCTTGGTAATGAAAATTGACAACTCAAATTCCACCATATGCCTCAACAGAAGATATTAAAGAAACATAATAGTATCACTAATAATTTTACAAAACAGGATTTATTTTTCCAAAACGATAAATCTTTTACCCAAATGAGCCAAAGTATTATAGAAGAAGCAAATCGAATTGGTTTCATAAAGACTGAAATATTTTTCATTATTATTAATATGATCTAATTTTATTTTTGATTATTTATCAATAACAAATAAAAAATTCAGTCAAAATTCACAAATATTAAAGAATAATTGAACTAATTTCAAAAATATTTGCATCTATATTAATAATAAATAATGTGCAAAAAAAATTTAAACATCCCAAGAACATAAAATATCGTTAAATTTTAAAAGTATAAAAATATTTCATATGATTTAAAATTTAATCATTAATTATATCTTAAATTAAAAAAAGACATTAATATAATATTGATTCTGAATTTTAATTATAAAATGCGCTAATTTAAAAAAAAAAAATAATATAATATTACCAATCAATATATTTTTTCAAGAGAAGATTTAAATGTTATTTTCAAAATTATATAATAATTATATAGTAAAATGTGAATATTATTACTAACAAAATTAGAAATTTATATTGATACATTGTTCAGAATAATAAATAATTTAAATAAATTCAAAAAAAAATTAAAAGGAAATTTCAATTTCTCTTAACAAATGGATAATATTTCATTTAATTTTAAATGCCAGCAATACAAAAGCCATAAAGTCGGAAGAGGTCAAAAAGGAGAAGGAGGCAAACAAAATAAATGCCAAAAATACGGAAGAGATCAAAAATAGAAGGTCAAAAATGTGAAAAATAAAAAGTTATTTGCGTGAATAAATAAAAAAATAAACATGATAGATGGAATATGAAAAAATATTGTAATTTATCTATATTTATTTTATTTAAACTAATTTTCTAAATTGTTCCATTGGAGCATTTTTGTCCTTTCTTAAAAATAATAATAATAAAAAGTTACATAGATAAATGTCATTTCGGACAATCTAAAAGTTTAAAAAAATTCTATCAAAAAAATGATATCATTACAGGCTGGACTGGCCAGTCATTAGAATGAATCTTGATTGAAAAATGTTCATTAATAAGAGGCAATAAAAGAAAGTGATATTGCAGTAGCAATTATATTCTTGGTAAAAAAATTTAAATTGTATGATAAAAATGTAAAATGAATATTTATTTGAAAAAGCATAAAATATTCATTAAACTATAAAAAATATTTTAAAATATAATAGAATATATCTAATAGAAATTAAAATTATTTTTTAAATTTATATATTTTATCTATAAAAATGAATTTCATTAAAATATTATATAATAAAAATTATAATAATAATAATTTGGTCTTAATTAATAAGTAGAAACGTGCGCAGTATTTGGAAGGACTGGGCCCAAACCCAAATAAAGTTTTATTCAATAATTTAATATAGAATAAGCTTTTATTTATTTTATTTATTTATCAAAAGTATGAATAAGTATATATGTTATGAATGAACTGGGGGAAAGACTCAAAACGGGATTTGGGAATGACATTGGATCCAAAATTAAATAAAATGATAACAAATATTTAAATTAAGTCGAGTGGTCCTTCTTCATTTATTACATTCCCTCGCCCTCTGAAAGCGGTTCCACACGCGAAAATTCCTTGCACATTGGCTGATTCTATTCCATTGTTCTTTTTGCAATCATTGACCAATCGTGTTTGGCAAAATTGGCAAAAATTCGAAATGACTTGGGGGGATGCCAGATGACTTGTTCTTTATTGCATTTCGGCTTAACCGAAGGGAAGAAGTTCCAATTCAATTGCATTGAACCATTGCCAATCTGAGCGGTGTTCCTCTTTGGACTTATTTGCTTCGGCTTAACCGAAGGGAAGAAATTCCAATCCAATTGCAAATAGCCAATTCCAAACCAAGTTGTTGTACATTTTTGGAATTATTTTAAGTGGAAACTTTTTGAATTGGCGGACCATCCTTCCCCGCCCGATCAGGAAATGTGTGCCTTCCACTGGCACAAAATTGTTCTTGATGGTGAATTTTTTGCCCAACAATTCGGGTGTATAGCAGCCGAATTCATTTAGCGAATAAACCTGATTAATGTTTTGACCATTTTCAGCGGTTTTCTCGTCATTTGATGGACTGCCTGATCCAGTGTTCAAATTTAAAGGGTGTTCATTTCCAGCGGTTTTTTCGTCATTTGATGGACTTTTATCAGTTGATTGCTGCTTTGATGGTGGAGTGAATGATCGAGTAGTTGTAATATTTTTGTCGATTTTCGGTGGTTCTTTTGCAATTTTATTGCAATTGATGTTCTTTTTATTGATGTTTTGTTGTTTTTCCAAACCCAAGCTTTGCACAATATTCTCCACGCATAACTTGAACTGCTTCCATTCCTTTCCATTGATTAAATTCCAATTGTCTTCTTTTCCGAATTTATCATCATCCATTCCATGGGTCTAACCCGCTAAACGGGCTTTCTCAATTTTTTCTTTTTCATCATACAATTTTGGTCTCAAAATTTTCACTTCCTTCTCCTGCTTTTTTTCAAAAACCTTGGCTTGTTCCTGCCACAATTTCGCCTGATCAATTTGGTTCTGCTCAATCCTTGCAAAAAGAGATCTCATCTCATCCAACAAATTATTTGCATTTTCGTTTCCGAAAGCACTTTGGGTAATTTTATTTGCTGCTACAATTTCCTCCGGTTTGGTTTGTACGGCCATTGAATTATCGGTTTTTTCCAAATTATCATTGACGCCAACCTCCAGATTATTTGCGCTGCTCACAAACTTTCCTTTGTTGTCTCGGGGAACGATCATGGCAAACAAATTTTTTGGTGTTGATAGAGCTTAACTCTATTGAAGAAAAACAGCAAATATTGAGGGCGATCTTGATTCGGTGCTACCAAGTAGAAACGTGCGCAGTATTTGGAAGGACTGGGCCCAAACCCAAATAAAGATTTATTCAATAATTTAATATAGAATAAGCTTTTATTTATTTTATTTATTTATCAAAAGTATGAATAAGTATATATGTTATGAATGAACTGGGGGAAAGACTCAAAACGGGATTTGGGAATGACATTGGATCCAAAATTAAATAAAATGATAACAAATATTTTAAGTCGAGTGGTCCTTCTTCATTTATTACATATTGTAAATTAATACCATTTTATTGTAAAATGAAAAATAATATTATTCGATTTCTCATCAATTATCACCTCATTTTTTTATGAGTTGCTCAATTGAAACACTATTAAAAATTGCTTTTGCAATCAACTGTAAAAATCAATAAAGTATAATAGAAGAATAATAATAATATGGAAAAAAATTATCTAAATCAATTTATTTAATTGATATAAAAAAATATTTTGATAATAAAATTTTATTTTTAGTATAGGTAATAATATATCTATATTTTTAAATAAAATGTTTTTTATATACATTGATAAAAATTTAAAACATAGGAAAAAAAGGAAAAAAAAAGGTGAATAGAAAAATAAATTTATAGTATCAATCCTCTGTTAACTTAAGAAAAAAATCGAGAAACTAAAATTGTTTTATTATTAATAATGTTATGAATTTTAAAAAATTAAAAAATTAAATATTTTTATTCGAAAAAGTTTAATTTGAAAAGAATAGGAAAAAAATTATGTATGCAATATTTCATATTAAATATCTCTAATTGACAATAAAACGAATTTATTTTTCCTCAATGTGATTGTTTTCTCTATATGCCTTATAATAAGAAAAATTTTAAAAAAAGAATATCATACATTTTAAAATATAATAAGGATATAATAAAATATAAATAAACTAATTTTAGATAAATTTTTTTTCTAAAAAAATCAAAGCAATCGAAAAAATATTTTAATAAATTATAAAGAATTAAAGTATAAAATAATATTATATTATAATTTATACGATTTTTAATTTATTAAAAATAATTTTGCTTCAAGCAGATGAAAACATGGATGGGTTCGTTTATTAAATCACAAATAAGAAACATCAATGAATTTAATTTTAATGAAAGATCTAAAAAAATTTTATAACCTCTCTGTAAATTAAAAAAAACTAAAATATTTTTTAAATTTATTCATTAAAATTTTAATTATTATAATAAAAAATAAAATTTAATGAGCAATTTTGAATTCATTAGAGTCTAAAAACTAGAAGAAAAAAATTTAATTAATATTTAAAATTTTTTTATAGAAAATTTGAAAAAAATTCTTTTAATTTTTGTTAAAATAAATCAGGAAAAAATTTTTGGTCTATAATAATAGAGCGCTTTCTCGCGTTGTTTTCCAATTTTTATTCGTTCTAATTCTCTTGAATTATTACAATATAAAATAAAAATAAGAAATTTTTAAAAAGCAAAAATAAAATATTTAAAAAGTTAAATTTTATTCTGAAAGTAATAATTTATAAATTATAAAAAATCAATTTTTACGATAAAAATAATATAATTAATATTTACATAGTAAATTAATTTTATTAATCTATTTTTATAAAATTTAAAAATCAACTCATTTAATTTTTAAATCTATTAAAAATTCAAATGGTATTCAATTAAGATAACGAAGAAAATGATAATTCATTTGTTGATCAGAATTCGGATCCAATAATTTTTAATTCGAAAATAGAAATAATAATATGCTTAAAAATAAAAATTAATTCCTTTTATTTTTATTTATAATGCCCAAAATATCATTTTAAATTTTGTATAAAATGAAAATTTTAAAATATATTTTGTATAAATAATGAAACATAATTTTTTATTTTCAATGAAAGAATACATCTCACAATATAAATCTTCTTGAAATCATGATAATTAAATATAATTTCATTAATAATGAGAAATGAATTTCCATATCACGAAAATGTCAACCACAAAAAATATTTTGATTGAATAGGATTATGAAAAAAAAGAATCAAAATTTAATTTTTTTTAAAATTTTCAATAGAAATATTGAAAAAAAATTGAAACTAAAATAATTTTTATTGATTAAAAATTAATATAAAAATTAAATAAATATTTCTAAATAAAATACTATTTATTATTTTATTAGGAAGCTTCCAAATTTGTCGAATTTGTACAAATGTCATTTGTTCTCGAAAAAACTTCGTTTTATTATTTTAATTAAAAAATTTTTTAGCATTGAATGGTATATGGATGGTAGATAATTTTATTTTTTTTTTAAATTTTCATGCTAAGAAAAAATTGTTAATGAATATATTGAAAAATTGAACCATAATATGATAATATATCCGAACCTTCTTTCTAAATAAGTACATATTTTTCCACGAACATAATATTTTTAATAATTAATTGTCATATTAATGTTTTAAATTATATTAGAAGTAAAATTAATTGGTTTACCTAATAGTATTAATTTTTTTCTAAATTTTCATTGAGCTGAAAAAATTAAATAAAATTGAAAATGAAAATTAATATTAAAAATAATTAAAAAAATTTAATTTTCTAAGAAACGATTCATTTATAAATTGAAGAATTGTTATTATGGAAATATTTGATCCAAACAATTTAGATATAAAAATTGAAAAATTGTAACGAATAAAACAGACAAATATTTTTGACAGAATTAAATCAAAATAATTATTATTAAAGATAAAATTTATGTAGAATAAAATGATCGGCCAACAACTGGATTTAGAGCAAGAAAAAATCTTAATCTAAAATAAAAATTCGTGAATTTAAATTAAATATTCTTCTTAATTAATTTTAATAAAAGTATTAAAAAGAATAATACGTAGAATCCATGAAAAGAACAGTGATTTTTAATGTAAAAATATTATAAAAGCCGAAATTCTGAAAGAATGAATTTAATTTGTAAAAATGCATAAAATAATTTTAATGGATTTATTTATATATATATGTTACGGGCAAAAGTGGAAATCGGGCAAAACCAGTTTTGCCCGATTTCCACTTTTGCCCGTAACATATATTATTGATGAATTTAGAAATGGATTAAATTATTTTAAATTATATATATAATATAGAATTTTTCTGAAATATATTATTTAAAAATATTTAGAAGAAATATGATATTTATATTTGATATATATGCTTATTTTTATCTGTCGTAAAGGAAAATTTTTATTTGATCATTTTATTAGCTAAAAATGAAAAATTAATTTCAAAATTCAGATACATTATTTTTATTTGGATTCTAAGAAGTGTAAAAAAATAAAGAAAATTAAATCAATAAAAAATTTTTCGATTAATATGAATTATTCTACATATTCAGATCCAACCGAATAAAGAAATGAAATCGAAATGAAATTTTTGATTAATACTGATAACTGATAACTATGCCGAAGAAAAAATGACTACGAGAAAAACCTTCAATTTTAAATAAGATATTTATAAAACATTTTCATTAAAATTAGATATTTTATAATAAATAATTTTAATTTCTATTAATAGATTATTAATGGTTAAATTCCTCAATTAGGCTGTCTGAATTGATAAGAAAATACAAAGAAAAGCCAAAATTCAAAAATTATTTAACAAAATGTATTAACAAAAGAAAAATGAAAAGTGTTGTTCAAAAAGTCCGAATAAAAAATTTTTTTTGGAGAAAATCAATAGAAAGATGGGAAATAAAAGAAAAATTATGTAATAAAAATTTATTAGTATCTAATTAATTTTTCATGATTTCAATTTTTATTCCAAAAAAATGTAAAATTAATTAAAATTTTTAATTCATAGATACTTAAAATAAAATCTTTGATTAATCTTTCAAATGATACGGCAATAAAAAGTGGCCGTATGAACAAGGAAATATCAATCAATAATCCTATTAAGATAGAATTAAATTGTAAAATATTTCAAAAAAAATTAAATATAGTTTAAATAATAAATTATTTGAATTAATTAATAAATTTTTTATTAAAAAATTTTTTCCAAATTTTATTCACCTAAATAATTGAGAGAATTGTAATAATACAACAATAATTTATACAAAAACAATTTTAAAAAAACAATGATTAAATATTGCCCTTTAATATTTTAACCGAATATGCTACAATAAATCTCATCGATAAGAATATCTCTCTTTCGAAAATTTGTAATTAATTTGATCTCTCTAAATTATTATAATGATTAATTTAATTTCCCCTTCGAAATAAAATAAAATTCCAAGATGCAAAAAAAAAGTTATATCAAATATTATAGAAATTAATAACTGCCATAAATTAATAAAAATATTTATAAATAATTAATTAATACATATAAAAATTTTCTAGAAAAAAATATTAAAAAATTGCTACTAGATTATTTGCTTAAATAACGTTCTTAATTTTTTGCAACGAAATTATTTATT
Organism: Pratylenchus scribneri; assembly: GCA_030063045.1. Taxonomy (NCBI): domain Eukaryota; kingdom Metazoa; phylum Nematoda; class Chromadorea; order Rhabditida; family Pratylenchidae; genus Pratylenchus; species Pratylenchus scribneri. The sequence continues at coordinate 88,711 of JAQSEB010000261.1, forward strand.
TAAAGAATTTAGGGAAAATAGAATTTATTACGATTTATAATAATAATTAAAGAAGTTTGAGTTACTTTAAAGAAAATTATTTTTTTGAAAAATTTGAAAATTAAATTAAAAAAATAGTATTATGTAATATAATAATTTAAATAATAAAAATAATTTTAGTAAATCATTTAAATATTTGTAATTTAAAAAATATATAATTTCTAAAATAAAGATTCATTCAATTTTCATAATAAAATATCCATCAAATTTTTTCCCCATTTAGAAGTAAAGATATTCAAAAGAAAAAACTTAAAGAAAATAAAAATTTAATTAATTTCAAAGAATAAACAAAATTTAAAATGGGAAATATTTAATTTGGCAAATAAATTATTGAAAATGGCAAATAGAGTATTTAATTTGGCAAATAGGATTTTATGTCGTAAAAGTATTGAAAATGGCAAATAAATTATTGAAAATGGCAAAAAGAGTATTTAATTTGGCAAATAGAAATACAATTATTATCGCTCACTATAATCGGTTCAAACCGGTTTCAATACTTACCCAAACTGGTTTAAAATATTTTTTATGGTTAAAATAATAAAATTCTTTTTTATTTTAATTTTGCTTTCTCTATTCTCATGCAGATAATTAATTGATAAAACCATCAGATCATCAAACTATTATGAAGAAAAATTACTTGGAAATGAGCAACAAATATGGAAAATTGCAGCAGAATTATACCAGATTGCAGAAGGAAATGGCAGAAGTGCGCAAGGAAAATTCAAAATTGAAAGAGGAAATGGCGGAATTGCGAAAAGAAAATGCTAAATTGAAAGCAAAAAATAAAAGAGAAGATTTAGAAAGGCAACAATACCAAATGACGGTGATGGAAAATTCGGTTTGGCAATTTTCACTAATTGGTTTTAATTTTTTATAGCAAAGTGGCACATTTGATGGTTTGCCAATAGTGAAAATGGTGGAAAATGGTGAATTCACTGCCGAAACAATAATGAGTGTTCAATTGGATCATCAAAAGCAATCAAAGGTTCAAAATTAATTTATTAATTAAACATTGGATTTTTCGATAATTGGGACCAAGTCTGATCTAAAATCGAAATCGATCTGGATTATATATCAATCTATATAGCAATTTTATTGGCCTAGAAATTGCCTTTTTACAAAATGAAATAATTGCATTTTTATGAGTGTTTTGCCAAATTTTGATTATAAACAAATTTATTCGTATGTCGACAATTCCGCAACCAGTTATTTGTTTTTAAACCGGCTTAATTAGGCTGGGGCTAGGCTAGGCCAGCATGGGATCTAGTGTTAGGACTAGGAAAAAATGCCAAAAACAGTGCCGAATTGTCGGTTGAGGAATTGTTGATGCGGAATTGTCGGCAGGCCCTATATAAATTGATACAGCCAGCTAACTTACCATTCAAAAATATTTTAATCCCAAATTGACTAAAAACCACGGTTAATATAAAATTAATAAATTAAAAACATTTATAGAATTTGGACAACGGCACTCAGGACAAAATTCCACATTGTTGAACCATGCGAATTTTGGCAAGGTAATCTGGTTAAAAATTTATTTTAAAAATTGGCCATTTTACAAACTAAGATTGCTACAAGTGCAATTGCTATGAAGGAGCCAGAAAAAAGGCCTGTGAGCATGCAGTGATGTGGATGTGCTCCGATGGATTGGCAGAATATCCACCCGAAGTGACGGCTGAATTGATCGAGAAGAAACGCAAACGTGGCCGTCCAAAGAAGGTGCATGGAGGAACGGCATTGATGCATAATTAACAATTTTTCAATCTATTTTATTCGACATTATAATACTCAATTTTTGACTTTCTATTCATTATTATATTGCTCAATTATCCATTATTAATTCAGTCTTTTTTATTTCACTGGTATAACATTTTGATCAGGAGCTTATTATTATTTTATATTGCATGAAGTCGATAAATATTTGAATTTTCCAATTGTTTTTATAGACGCCTTCTTTATTATAATTATTATTCAGGTAGAAAATAAGTGGTTTTTATCATAAAAAATATTTTAAACCAGTTTGGGTAAGTATTGAAACCGGTTTGAACCGATTATAGTGAGCGATAATAATTGTATTTCTATTTGCCAAATTAAATACTCTTTTTGCCATTTTCAATAATTTATTTGCCATTTTCAATACTTTTACGACATAAAATCCTATTTGCCAAATTAAATACTCTATTTGCCATTTTCAATAATTTATTTGCCAAATTAAATACCATCCATTTAAAATAATATTTAAAAACCAACATGATCAGAAAGATATTGCCCAAAAATAGTTTTGTAAACTTATTAAAATAAAGTTTATTGACAAATCAACTAAAATAATTATATATGTATATTAAAAAATGAAATGTCACTCACCTACCTTTTTACTGTGAGATTTTAGTCATATTTTCTTCATATTTTTGATACAAAAATATTGATTTTTCCTTTTCAAATTTAATACGATTAAAAAAATACATGCGAAAATTTATTAAATATATAATATAATTTATTAATGAAAAATAATTTTTTATCCAATATAAAAAATAATTTTAATAATTAAATTGGAAATTAAGAATCAATTTTTAAATTTAATGTTGCTGTGGATTATGTTCTAGAATGATCATTTAAAATTTATAAATTAAATGGTATAAATCTACAAATATATACGTTTTTTAATAAAAGTACCAGTAAATGTTACAAGAAAAATCACACCTTTACGGAAGCTATGTCAAAACCTGTTAATCATAGAACGAATCATCAAGATAAGCAACAGAATTCATAATGATTTATAAATATTGATATTTCATATATAATCGGATGATTTTTTAAAAATATCAATATCATATAAAAAAAAATATTAAAATAATTTAACATTTTTATTAGCTATTGCTTTCAAATCCTTTAATTCCAGATTAGCTATATTGAATTGGAACTTGCCAACAATCAAAAAAAAATTGAGAAAATTGATTATATTAAAATATGTTTTTTCTTTTAAAATTGCAAATCTTTTTGTCTAGGTAATTTTTTTATAAATTGAACAATATTTTACCATAATGAAAATAACAAAAATTTGAACAAAAATATGATTCAGTACGTAAAATTAATTTTATAAATATAATTATTACCCAGAAAAGCTGGAAATTACCGAATACTAGCTATGGTTAACAATATTAAGCCTCACAATTAATGAATATTTCTTATAAATTATAATTTGATAAAAGAAATGTAATTTTTTAAATGAATTATAGAATTATAATAATTTTAAATTGAAAAAATTAAAATATAGTAAAAGAATAATTATTTCTTGATTAAAAATGAAGTCAAAAAAAAATTCTAAAATAATATATTTCAATAAAATTTCTTATATTCTAAAATTTAATTTATTAGAAAATTTTTTAAAAATTTTGAATATATAAAATAATTAAATAAATTGAAATTTTGAAAATGAATCTTAGATTTGTACTATTTAATTAACTTATTCCAATAAAGAAATGGAAGATTTAGATGTAAAAAAAGAATTTCTTATTATTTAAGTTAAGAATTGCAAAGAATTTCTATAATAGGGATAAAAATGCAAAATACAGAAAAGATAGAAAGTAATGTTATTATAGTAATTTAATTTTAGAATATATCAATCAAAAATAAAATTATATAAAATATTAACTTCAATCTATATCGAAATCTCAAAAAGAACAGCAGCAATTATCATCGACAAAAACAATCTATCGCCCAAACAATGCGCCATAATTTCCTAAAGAATTTTTAAGGAAAATAAAAATATTATATTAAAGAAAATTAAATCGAAAAAATAATGACAAAAATAAACTGCTCATAAACGTATAATTTTCGTCTTAAAAAATTAAAAAAAAAAATATTATTTTTTATAAAAATTTCTATTATAATCCTTAAATAAAACGACTGAAAAAATTTAATATGCCTTTTTATTTTATTGTTCATAATATAAATGATAATGAAATTAAAAAAATAAATTGAAAAAATATTGAAAATTTATATTTTTATTTACATTGCAATATTTAATATAATTAATTTAAAAAAGGAATATTAATTAGATGGAATTATCTTCTGAGAATTATGCGCATATATTTTTTATTTATTTTTTGCAAAATTAATTATCAATTCGAATCTTTCAATCTTTAATTATAAATTGGATTTGTAAAACAATTTGATAATAAAAATCAAAAATTAATTTTAATTTAAAAATATGTAATTTATTTATTTTATGATCAATTTCCGAGAAGCACAATATATCTATAAGAAAAATGATGAATTATAAAATTAATTATTATTAATTTTTTTAATCAATTTGAATCGTCTACATTCTGATAAAATGTAAAATAAAAATCTAAAAAACACATTTTCAATAAAAGGAAATAATGTTGCCACAAATTTTGAAAAAGATAAATTAAAAAATTTAAAAATTCGTGAGAAAAGAGAATGTGAACTTTATTCAGATCTAAAAAGAGATAATGAAATTGCGGAAATTTTAATGATCTTAGGAATTTTCTGATTATAATGTCATCTATTTAAAGAATCATACATCATATTTCTAAATAAATCTTATTTTATCATATTTTATTAAAGTATTATTATATGATAAGATTATGCGATCCATGTTAAGTTAAACAAATAAATTTTAAAAATATTACGATAAATTAAGGAATTAATAAAATTAAATTAAAAAACAAATTAAATTTTAAATAATAAAATTAATTTTTAATAAATGTTCCCTTTTATTATTTAGCATAGAATTTAATTAATCAAAAAATTAAAAAAAACTAAAAAATAAATACATTTGAGAAAAATTATTTGAAAGATATTTATTTAAAAATTATTTTTAAAGAAAATTAAATTACTTTTAAAAGATAAATTAAAATAAAAAATTCATGAATAATTTCTTTTTTTGACAATAAAAATTATTTTATACCTGCGATAAATTATATAAAAAATGACTATAGTGGATAAATCATAAAAATTTTAATCATATTAATTAAAATTTTTAATGACGGAGAATAAATTCGAGATCTGGGCATATAATATTAGAAATAGTTAATCTATAAAACAGTCCTCGATCTTTCAAATTTGCTGAAAAACAAAATACATCCAAGAAGTAATATTTTAGAGATTATATATTAAAAAATAATTTTAAAAATAATAAAATAAATTCGATTAAAATAATTTTATCATCAATAAAATAACTATAAATTAATGGAAAAAAACAAAAAAAAAATGAAAAAAAATTTTTAATTTAAGCCGACAAAAAATCGAGAATTTCACTGGAATCATTTATTCGACATTTTTCCTAAGAATAATTTCTCAAAATAAAAATTGCTTCGCATGTTTTAAAGTATTAATTTCTTATATAAATCGTAATTTTTATTAAAAATGATTTTATTTATTGAATAAATTTCAAAATAAAAAATTTAAAATTAAAAATATTATTTATTTCTCTTTATAACATTGCATTTCATTAACTAAATTAAGAAATATATATTTTTAAAAATTTTAATAATAAAATTGGTATTAAATGAAATAATTGAAAAGTTATATGAATAATTCAATGTAAAAATTATGAAATAAAATTTTAAAAAAATCAATAAATTTTAAAAATAATATAATATTAAAACAAAAGAAAAAAATATCAACATATATTAAAATTCCATTTAAATTGTAAAAGACCTCTCAGTAATAAAAATAAACACTAAAAATAAAGAAAAATAATATAAAATTTTACTAAATAATAAATTTTATAATAATTAATTGTTGTATAAATTTCAATAGAAAAACTAGAAAATTTGGATATTCTTAAAATTTTTTTATTGAAATTGTCAAAAGAATAAGATGGAAGGCTTAAGATGGGTGTTATAAAAAATTGTATCAATAACACTCATTATTTTCAAACTTTTTTCTTTGTCGCTCATGTCTCGGTGCATTTGCTCCCATAATTATTAATTTCGTTAAAAAGGAAAAAATATAAAATTTAAAAAGAATAATATAATATTAAAAATCAAATTTGAAAATTTTGTTAATGTATGGATAATCAAGAAATATAATACTAATTAATAATTTTGCAATGAGAAAAAAAGAATAAAATTTAAAAAATAAAAAAAAAATTAAAATATGATCAAAAACAAATAATATTTTAATGGTGGTGAACACATAAAAATACTTCAGTCTGACCAGTTTTTCAATTATGCTTAAATATTTTGACCAAAATCTACGATGACGAATAAAATTTTCTTGTAATCATCTATATTTTTACAAATCGATAATAAATTTACTCAAAAATTGTTCTACATGATCCAGATAGAAAATATTGTCTAGAAAGTAAATTGCTTCAATTTGGGTATAATAAAATAATTAGCAACGAATAATTTATATCTATTTTCTATTATTTTCAATTATAATATATTATTATAAAATTTTATGGAATATTAATGTTATAAAAAATATTAAAAAAAATAAAACAATTAGATATAAATTTGATTTATACGTACATATTGCTTTAAAAATTTATCTCGAAAAAAAAAGTTTAAAAAAATTGATAATACCTTAATTAAATCTAAAAACAATAAATGCGCTAACATTTGTTATTTTTTATATAATTATTAAATCTTAAAATTATTGAACATTTTTTTTAATGAACAAGGCTATTACAATTAAAATATAAATTACTTCAAAGCTATTATGCTGTTGCAAAATGAATTATATCAAAAAAAATTTAAATTTTATAATTAAAAAAGCAATTAACAATAAATATTTAAAAAAATAAAATATTTACAATCCAAATTTGAAAAATGAATTGAAGTTAAAATATATAAAATAATTTATTTTTTGATAAAAATTTTTTCAAAATTTAAAAAATAAAATTTTTAATAAATAATAAGAATAATATGAATTTTCAATCTATTTAATTACTATATAAAATAAATAAAATAAAAATAATATATCTTCAAAAGATATCATTGTTTCACAATTTAATATATTTTGTGTGATTTCTCTTTGATTTAAATGAATTATAATAAATAAAATTCTAAATTAAATTTTTTAAATTTTGATAGGAAATGCGACAGAATTGAAACCATTAGCATATGCTGCCATTATAAAATTTAATTTTGAAATTTAATATTTAAAATTAAAAAAAAATAAAAAAAATTTTCTATAAAAATTTAATAAGATGCAATACAAATTTAAAAAAAAATTTATCATCTAAAAAATAACTATTGATAATGAATTGAAGACAACTATAAAAAAATATAAAAAACATTAAAAATCTATTAATAATTATTAAAATAATTATTGATATATTTTTTGAAAATATTTTTTGAAAACATTTTTCTAATAATAATCCCGGAAGGAAAATCAAAATCAACTCCTTGCGTTAAATTTAAAAAATGAGACAATGGTTGATGTCAAATTGTTTTTTAAAATTATTTATAAGATCAAAATGAAAAGGTATCGACGATCAAAGTGAATTAATAATTGATATTATGCGATATTCAATTTTATTTTCTGAAATTTATAATAATTAAAAAAATAAACTAAAAATTACTTTTTTTATTTAATTATTATTATCTAGTTTAATTAAAATTAATTAAATTCACAAAAAATGCCATATAAAATTCTGATGTAAAGCTCGCAGATTAGCTTCAATCGTTGGCTAAACTATAAAGAAATTTGTGGACACAAATGGATTATACAAAATCAATAAATATAAATATATTTTGCTCTATTATTTTTTTTAAATTGTTATTTTTTTATTGAAAAAGAGGAAAAAAACAAAATTATGACTCAAGATGATATCGCCAGCTTCCACGAACGCAGAATAGATTGCCTAGCTGAATGAGTTGGAAACTGTACTAATTTTTTCGATTAAAATTATAATAGAAAATAAATGCATATATAAACAAAAGAGAATAATTAAATCTACATAAATATAAATTTATTTAAAGAATACATTTAATCTGCATTTATTTTTAAAAATTATGTTATTATATTTAAAATGCTTTAAATTTTAAAATTTTTTCTAAATATGATTTCCCAAAAGAATATAAAAATTTTATAAAAAAAACAGGCCTCAGTCATAAATATTAAATAAAAATAATAATTAAAATTAATTATTGAGCGAAAGATAAAAATTAGATAATAAAATTATAAATTAAACAATAAAATTATTAAAATATTTAAACAACACATAAAAATTTTATATAAATCTATGATTATAATAAAATATTGCATTGATTTTTATTATATTTTTCCTTTACCAACTCAATAAACTTCTGAGGAGCGGCTATTGACAAATGATTCCTCATCCAGCAATATAATGAGAATATTTATCAATAATTGAAATTTAAAATAATCTTTGCTCAATCCGAAAATAATAAGAAAAATTTTAAATTTTTCTTCGATGTAAAGATTATAAAAAATAATTAAATATAATTATTAAAAAGGTCACAAGCAAATATTTGAAAGATAAAGAAGAATTAAATATATATTTGATATTTTTTTAATAATCTAATGGAAAAAAAACTGATATGCTCTTAAAATATATGAAAATTTTATTTTCAAATTGATAAAATATAAATTTACGTATAAATCTAAAACCTAAGAAATATTAATTGTAAATCAATAATTTAAATTGTAATAAATTATCGATAATAAATGTTAGAAATTATAATATTTTAATTATTTTTATTTATTGAATTCATATTCAATATAATAATTAATATTATATTATTAATTATATTTTATAAAATTTAAAATTTTTAGAAGCCATTTAATAATTATAATGTTATTAATTAATATGTGATAACAAAATAAATTTTAAAAAGGATGAAATTTTTTTAATATAAGTATTTTAGAAAATATAGATATTTTTTTCAGGAATATTGTTAAAGATAATAAATCTCGATGAGATTAAAAATGGTTAAATATTTGAAAATTTATTATTTCATTAAATAGTAAAAAATTATAAATGATTTAAGGTTTATTTGCATTGTTATCGATTTTTGAAAGAACATTTCATGGGAAAAATAAAAGCTTGAATTATTCTATTGAGCATCAAAAGAGAGTTAAAAAATTTAATCAATTTATAAATTAATTAACAAACATTATAGATATATCACATATCAATATGCCTCTCACCTGAAAAAATACATCGCCAAAACAAATCGATAAAATTATCTGCCAGAATTACCAAAAAAAATTAAACTCATTATTTAATCAAAATATAGTAAATGCGCGAATTATTTTAGCATGAAAACAAGACAAAATTTTATTTTATTTATAAATGTTTCCATATAAAATTTGTTTATAAAAGCAAATAATTGTTATTATTCATTCTTATTTTTTGGCCATGAATTTAATCATTCATCATAATTTATATTTGTTATCTTGATTATCAAAAAATATATATAATTATAATAAAACAAGCTAAATTCCTGAAAAAAAAAGTAAAATCAAATTGTATTTTAAAATAATCCGAAATGATTTCGGTCAATTCCCCGAATTAAAAAACGTATTGTAACATTTTAAAATATTATCTATGAAAATATTTATACATTAAAACTATAATTAATAATTGTCAAAATATAATTTCTCTTTTTTAGTATAAAAATTGAAACAATAAATTTTATAAAATTATTGAAAATTGAAAAGAATCAATTTTTTTAATAAATTTATAGGAAAGAAACATTAGAGGCAATTAATGCAATTTATTTTACATTCCAATAAAAATATTATTTGGCATAATTTCTAAATTTTCCTTTTTACATTTCCAGAATTTGTGTTTACCAAATTAAAATAAATTAATTTTATAATTTTATAAATTTTTTTCAACTTTATAGACTTAAAGTATTTTAATTTTTATTAAAGATTTATATTTCAGATATTTAAGAATAAAATTAAATCTTTTTATTAAAAAAATTTATCAAAAAATGAAATTGCATACTAAAATGATTCTAAAATTAATAGATATTATTCTTTAAATGGTAATGACCAGTAAAAGGGCCAAATAATTAATTATATGATGGCTGGCTAGCTTAACTAATATAGAGGGTGAAGTTATAATTCGAAATTTAAAAAAGCAACAATTAAAATCGAATGTAATAAGCAATAAAAATAAAAGAAAAAAATTAAAGAATTGTGCTAAAAAAATTAATAAATTAAAAGTGATATAGAATATAATGATTTTTAAAAAAATCATGACTCATTGTGAAGCTATATAATAAATTATTTTAAAATTAATATAAATTATTTAAGAAAATAGAGGAAATTCAAAATTATAAACATTTTAAATAGACTAAATTATTATTTCGAAGAATATTAAATTATATATATTTAAGAGATGAATTCATGATAACCCGAGCGAAAGCTCTCCACGGTGAGTTTATTGCTTTATAAATTGTAAAGATGCAACATTGTTCATTGTTTCTTGGTTATAGCATTAAAAATATGAACATGAAAATATAAAGATTTAAAATCAATATTATAAAACTAAATAAATATTTTATAAATTAAAATTTCTTAAATAATATACAATGAAAATAAAAATTTAAAATACTGAAATAATTTGAAGAACTTATAATTAATAACAATCAATAATGTTATCCGAGCAAAACATTCTGAAAAGCATCTTTGAAGACAATTTTATGGATGATATGCTTGCAAAAAATAACATTATTGACACAATAGAAGAATAAAGAGTATAATTTCAACAAGGTGATTATTCTGGTTGTTTAGATAAAATATAATAACATAAAAATATATGAAAAAATTTCGAAAAAATGAATAATTATTATAAAATATATATCTTATATATATAACTTGGATTATATATTGAGAACTTGCTCCTATTATTTCCTCGCAATCAATTTAATAACCAAAAGAAATATATCCCGATTCCCGAATAACGAATGAGGAACAACCAAGAGCTAATTCGTAATCTTTAATATTAAATCATTAAAAAAAATAAAAATGCTTATTAAAAAAATTTATTTATTCCGAAAATATTTTAAACAAAATTATTTATATAAAAATTATTTTGCATTGAAGGCTATAAATTAATTTAAATCAACAAGGATATATGACTTAAATTTTGGTTAATAAATTTAATAAAAAAATAGATAAAATTTTTATTTAGAAAATTCATAAATAAAATTAAATTTTAAAAATCCTAGAAAAAAATTGGAAAATTAATTAATTGATGAAATTTACAATAAATTTTTTAAAATTTTTGGTGCATTTAAATTAGAAGATAAAATCCATTTACCCAACCGAATAGTAAGTGAATATTTTTAAACAAGAAATGAATTAATTTCATTTTTTGGGTCAAACAATTTGAATGATTGAGTCACTGCCGATGTGCAATAAAATAAATCTTTAATTAAATACATTTTGATAATAAGAAATTTTTTCTTAATGGAATAAAACAATATACATTTTCAATTAATAATTTCCATATTTTGGAAATTTGATTAACAAATTATATAATATTAAAATGCATAAGTTTTTACATTAAATATTAGCATAAATTAATTTCATATAAAATTTATTAATTGTAATATTTTCCTTGAAATTAATGAATTTAAATGATATAAAATGAATAAAGATAACAAATATAATAAAAAATTTTACACAGAAAAGATAAAATAATACTATTAATATTAAATAATTATAAAAATAACCTAGAATTAATTTTTAAGTAATATATACATATTTGAAATTATAAATAAATTTTAAAATATATTAATTAAAAATAAAAAATAATCAAAATTTAAATTATGGGCTATATATTTGGAACATATATTTGGATTGAAAATAATTATTTAAAATAAAATTATTTGAAAGAATTCGAAGGAGAATTGCTGCCATTGAATGGCCATGGATTTACAATATTATTAAAATAAAGCATAATTAAAAAAATTTCATTTTTTAAATATTGAAATAAAAAATTAAAATTTTTGAAACTATGTCCGAATTTTTATTAAAATATTTAAAAAATTGTCAATTATTTATAAAATAAAATTTAATATGTAGATTGAAGACACAATATAGGCACTATATTTAAAATTTTTATGCTAAAATCATTTCAAAAAGAATTGAATAAGTAAATTAAATAAATGACTTAAATCGTAATAAGAGAAAAAATAATAATTTGAATAAAATTTTGACAGAGAAATAGAAATAATGAAAAAATATTTGTCAATTAGTTCGTAAATGATGACTAAAAACTATTTATTGATGGATCCAATGCCGATAATCAAGCAATTGCTTGAAATGACAAATGAGATCAATATTTGACCCAATAATACTTCATTCAATATATATTTAACTTACAATCATAAAAATTCATAAAATATATATTAAACTTTTCCCGTTGTGAATGCTTAGTATATGGACATAAATTTTGATATTTAAATACATAAATTTTTAACCATAATACGTCAATTAGCCAATGCTGTGAAAAAGATGTCAAAAATTCTTGCTTTTCTCTACATCTTGAGATATATTTTAAAATTTAATTAAATTTAAATATTTTAAAAATTATTTATTAATACTCAAATAATGTAAAGGAATTAAATTAGTTAATTTAAAAATATTTTAATTTGAAAATAATTAAAAATTTTAAAAAATTAAATGAAAATATTAAAATATTTAAGAAAATAAATTAATTGCCTTTAATTAAAATAAATTATTATAATTAATTAATATTTTAATTTTTTATATATCAACCATGGCATCTATAAAAAATTTATAATTCTAAAAACTTTAACTTCGGTGAGAGCAACAAGTAAATTTTGGGCCAATTACATACCAATTAAAAAATATATATCAAATAATGAAAAAAAAATCATTGATGGAAATAAGAGTTATTTAATATTTGGGAAAGAAATTACATAAAAAATATATGGTCTAAAAAAGAAAACATTTGGAAAAATTGTGCATTGTATATTTTTTCAAAATTAATGTATTAAATAAAAAATTAAAATAACTACTATTCATTAAATATTTAGCTGTTGAAATATCAAAATGCTATAAAATTTTGAAGAAATTAACTCTACAGAAAAAATTCCGTATAAAAAATTGGGCATTCATAAAAAATAAGACCTAAATTTTTTAGAAAATATATTTGATAGACGATATAATTTTATAAGTCGAAATTTAATTGAAATAAAAGAGCATATTAACTTCAATTAAATGAATTTTTCTTTGTAAAAAAATTTTTTAAATACAAAATTTACAATAAATTTATTAATAAATACTCAATAAATAATTAAAAAAAGCAAGCAAAATAAATTAATTTCTGCGATTATTATGTTAGAATAAAAATTGTTTAAAATTTATATAATGAAATAAAATAAAATGTATTAAAATAAAATATTTTATAAAAAGTCATATATGAAGGCAATAATTAATCCCTACAGCTTGAAAACTGAAAACATTTTCTTCCTTATCACAACAATATATAAAAATTAATTACTTATTTTTAGCCCAATCAATGAATTAAATTAAAAAAAAATAAAATTAAAAAAAATCTAATAAATAATCAAATTATTATTTTTATCTGATGGCGGATAAAGAGAAAAATTTGCAGCAAACAGCTGGAAGGAAAGGTAAAGGTGCAAATGAGGAAAGTCATCCTCCATCAAATAAATTTGAAGATGGTCAAGATCAACCGGAAAAGATTTTTTAAATAATTGAGTAATTTGATTAAAAAATTATATTTAAGAAGATGAAGGTCGAAAATAATGATGATGACGATGTCGGAACTGAGCATTTTGTTCAAAATTTATAAATTATTATAATTAATTGATTGTTTAATAAAATTATTATTTTATAGACTCCCGAGGATCAATTATTTGTTGCTCCAAAACACGTGAGAAATTTATATATTTTTTAATTGAGTAAAACTAATTCTATATATTAAAGGCTCCCATCATTGTAAATGATGCTGAGGCGGTCAGGCTTGTTCCAAAGGATGAGATAAAAACATAATTGAACAAATCAAATTATTTCTTATAATTTAAAAATAATAATTTTCTTTCTGGAAAATTTTAAACTTGCATATTTATTGATAATAAAAATTTTGTATTAATAAAATAATTTTAAAAAAATAAATTTATTACATAATTTAAAAATATCGAAATTAGTTTGCAAAAATTGGATAAAACTGCATTTCTTTTTATGAATTAGAAAAGAAGATATCATGAATTATTTTAATGATAATGATAAAATGTAATATTAATTTTTAAGAGAAATATTTTTCCTTGTTTAAGGATTTATTGTTATGTAATTATAATAATTAACAATATTTGCACATTCGAATTAAAAATTATATATAATAATATATTAAATAAATATAATCTTAAACTTAATAAATTTGTCAATAAAATTTGAAATTTTGAATCAATTAAATATTAATATGACATAAATCAACATCTTTAGTATAAAATAATTCTTTATGGAAATTTTACAATGTAAAAATTATAATTACTTATAAGTTCAATAAAATATTATTCGTAATAAACTACAAATTTTAATAAATATTAATGAAAAAATTTATTAAAAAAGAAAACATTATTTAAAAAATATATAAAAATATCTAGTATCCATTTGCAAATTCACTTTTCTTATAATCTCCGTCATTACTATCTATATTTATTCTGTAGATAATTTATTTTGTTGAGACAAATGAATTAAAATGATGAATTAGTTTAATATAAAAATTTATTGATTTGTTTTAATGACAAAATAAAAGATAAATTTTCTACCAATCAAATCGATGTTAATTAGACTAAATATCACATCATCATTATCAGCCAATCCATCAATCTAAATCAATTTTATAAAAAATTTTTAAATATAAATGCAAAAACAATAACGAGAAAAAATTTGTTAATTATATACAGCTAAGTCATTAATGGACCCCATAGAGCAACAATTCGATGCATTTTATTCTACCTATGAGTTCTGCGAGAGATACGCATCGGCATTGTTTATTGAATCTTACAAATGACAGGAATTCGATTGCTTGGTGTATACTACCACCAGAAATACTATTGCCATTGCCCATTATGTGGTCAAAAATTTAATGTAAATCCATTGATTCAAAAGTGGTAAAATTAATATAAAAATTTTTTAAAAAATATAAAAAAAATTTAAATTCTTTCATAGGAAATATTCAAATTTTAAAACTAATACTAAAAGAAAAATGCCTGAGTCAATTATAACGATATATATTCAGCTAAAAATATGAAATATTGTAAAAAGAAATCAAAATAATATTTAGGAATACATAATATTATAAAAATATTCTAGGTTAATAAATATTAATTTTTATTATTTATTAATAATTATATTTTTAAATTTATAATTAATAAAGGAAATATTTCTAGAATAAATTTTTAGCATTTTTCCTATAATCATGAAATCAATCAAAAACATCTCAAATTTATATATTATGTTAAAAATCAATTAAAATAATAAATAAGATTTCTCGTTTTTAATTCAATTCTATTAAATATGTTGTAAATCATACGAATTTTAAAATTTTCTTTACGCTGTTATAATAATATATTTCTTTTACAATTGACATAAATTGCAATTGCAATCGAATAAATAGCAAATAATTCAAATAATTAAAAAAATAGTATTATTTAATGTAAAAAACTTGATTTGACCTTTAATGATTTTTGATTTATTTTTTAAAAATTTTTAATAATATTTTTTTTTGCATGATGATATAATGAAAACAATTCTAAATTATTATGATCATAACATAATAAAAGTTAATAAAATTTAATTTTTCATGTTTAAATATTTTTCCTTTCCATTTGAAATTAAAAATATAATTTGACAAAAGAAAATTTATAAAATCAAATTTTTAAGGAAATGAATTTGTAAAAAAATGATAAATGAGAACATTTTCCGATGAAATATTTAGGTTATGATAGAGCTTTTCACTTGGCAATTTATTTGAGAATTCTGATTTGTGTGCTATTATTCAACCGCGAAATACGCTGTTACAAGAGTTAAAACAAAAATTTAAAAAAGCTATATTTCATTATATATGATTGACTGATAAAAAAATAGCATTTTTCAAATTATCAAATAGAAATTAATTTATTATTGAAATAAAAAGGAAGTCACATAAATATTATATTTAAATTCAAAAATAAGAAATCACGAAGATATGGACTTGTCTTTTGAAAGAGGTCCAATTCACTTTTCCCCTAGCATTAATTTCAATCATCGCTGATAATATTGTTATATTTCTAAGAATTCAAAATCAGAGATAAAATTACTTGAAAATTTTAAATTGATATTATAAAATTGCATATTATCAAATAAAGATTAAATAATTTCAATTACAAAAAAATTCCATATTTCATATAAAATTTTGCAATGATTAAGAGAAAAAAATTGCAGAAAATTTTATTTTATAAATAATATGAAAAATTAATCTATGCTTTAAAGAGAAATATATAAAAAGATTATTTTTTAAATTTATAATTTATTTATTGAAAATAATTTAGAAGAAAAAAATTAAAATTTTTCTTCGGATTCAAACTCGAATATAATATTTATTAAGTGATATTAAACTTAAATGCTATTCAATCAATCCATTAAATTTTATAATTTAATTTTGCTATAATTTAAATTTGTTGAAATTTATTATTAAAAAAAAAAAAAGTAAATAATTAAATTGAAATAAATTATAGTTAAATTTTAAGCATTATATTTTTAAAACATAAATATCATTAATTATATAAGCCACATTTGATAATGAGGATCATTATACTACAACAAATTAGAATATATTTATTTAGAATAAATAATAAATAAATTTTTAATAAAAGCTTGTAATAATATGTAATTGAAAAAGAAATCTGGTATAATAAATAAAGCTAAATTTTAAAAATTATAAAATTCATGAAAAATTTTAATGTTCGCTTAAACATTAATTTAAATTTATAATAATTATTTCTCATTGATAAAATAAAAATAAATACAATATTAAAAAATAATTTAAATATTTTTATTCTAAATTGAAATAAGGCATAAAAATTTTATTTTCTGATTATATATTAAATTCAGATTATATTTGGAAGAAATATACAAGAACTTGTTCAAAATAACTATATCAAAGAATATTCTTGATGGAAAATTATACTTATATTAATGTAAACATCATATTATATAAAAAATTAAAAATTTCTATTATTTTTTTTTTAAATTTCAATCTGAATAAATTATATTTTTAATTTGGATTTATTCTAAAATTTTTTTGGTAAGACAATTTTACAAATTATTTTGGTATGACAATAAAATATTTGTTGATTTGTAAAGTTAATAATTTACCTGAAATTTGCAATAAATTATTTTACACTACATCTTTAATTTATTTAAATATATAAATATTAGAATAATATGGCAAATGAATAACTATTTATTAAATAATAAAATAATTCAGTAAAATTTATAAATTTTTTAAGCATAAAATTTATTTTCTATTTTAAAATTTCGGCCATTCTCATTCCTTTGATCCAGCAGGATATCCAGCCTAATTCACTAATAAACTCCGATTCATGTCGAGCCTAAAACCGATATTGTTACACAGAAATATCAAAAATTTAAAAACATTTTTAACCTTGTTTTAAAATAAAAATAAAATTTATTAATTCAGAAAATTTGAAAAAATTATTACAAATTATAAAAAATTTATGGAAAAATATCAAAATTTTATGAAAAGAAATTACAATTTTTTCATCTAAAACAAAAGAATTCTTTTTCATTCAAGATTTCATTTTTATTTACACCCAATAGCGCTCATTTTTCAGACAGTGTCAAACAACGAATGAGATTATTCTCTATGAGACGCTCAACCAGAAGGATGTTGCATATGAATTTCGGATATCTAATTGGAGGAAAATAAGCAAAGGCATGAAGTGGAAAGATAAAATCGATTTTTTTCAAGAGTGAAAATAGAATTAAAAATAAAATAAATTTATAAAAATGATCATTTTTTAAATGCTTTTAAAATTAATACTTTCCTAAAATTCTTTGAAAATGTGCGAATATTTTTCTCAATATCCTGTATGGAAAGGCTCTTTATTTCGGAAATAAATTCATAATAATTTTGGAAATGTAAAATTATAAATATTATTATTAACAAATATCAAAAAATTTAATTTTTAAATTAAGGAAAAAATTAATTACATAAAAAATTATAAAATAATTAAATTAAAAAAATGTAATTAAAAAAGTTAAATATATAAAATAAAAAATTCAATTAAGATAAGAAATTTTATATTTTAATAGAAAATTAATAAAAAATTTATATTAAAAAAAATAAATTTAAAAAATAAATAAAATGATCGTATAATATAAAAAAATTTTCAACAACTTAATTTTTCATTGGAAAATAATATCTTTTAAGAATTGCGTTCAATTTATAAATTAATTAAATTATAAATTTTATTTTAAAAAGAGAGATGTAAAAAATTTATAAAAAAATTATTAAATTTAACTTTATCTAAAATATTTTTCTATTTATATATCAGATGCATAATATTAATTAAACTTAAATAAATTTGACATGAAGTAAAATTGAAATGAAAAAAAAAGATAAATATAAGAAAAATGGAAAAAATTTTATAAAGTGAGATAATTTGTTTTTTATAATAATTTATTTCCATGAAAAATAAATTACCAAAAGGAATGTAGCGGCGAATATCTTTCTTTTAACAAAAATATTGCAAAAATGAAAATTTACTAGTATTATTTATTTAAGACTATTTTAAGATTTCGTCAAATATAAATAGAAGAACAAGAGTTTGAGTGAATAGTCAAAAATTAAAATAAATTGATAGAAAAATTAAAGTAATATATTAAAAAATATTGTTCAATAATTGTGCTTAATTAATTTTGATTGGATTTTAATAAAATAATGCAATTATTATAAAAAAATGATAAATTATTTTCTAAAAGAAAATAAATAAAATTGATTTAAATAAAAAAGAAATTTTTTGATTTTGAATTTTTTAAATTGTTTTAAAATATTTTTTAAATAAAAGATACTCCGGGACGTTATCAAGTTTTGCGAGATGTAATTAAACGCTTTGAGTACGCTCGAGAATTCTACAGAGGAAAGGATAAAATGATGATAAACATTATAACAATTAAATTTGAAAATTTTTATCAATTATAAACTATAAAATTTTATCGAATAAATGTATAATTAATTAAAATATCAAATTATTGCACAAATATAATCATACAAACTTTTGATTAATATGTATTTATATTTAGGTTGAAAAAATTTATTTTTACCAAATACTGATAATATTTACTTATAAATGGTAAATGAATTTTATTGTTTCATTACGACAATTTGCTGATGATTAATTTTAATTTGGAAAAATTTAAATATTTTATTATATTATACAAATTCAATATAAATATATCATATAAATAAAACATTTAAAAGTATTTAAATTTTATGTAAAATAGCAAAGTTAAATGAGGATATTTTGGATGGAATTGACATGCGAGATCCACATATCGAAGATGGATTGCGGCTGATAGAAATGATTGTCCATAAGGCAAAAAAATAATTATTCAAATTAAATAGTACATACATGCAAAAAAAATTAAAATTTTACATCAGAAATTTTATAGATGATTGAAAATAAAAATATAATATTGATTATAGTTTTAGAAAATTAAAATTAATTCTTAAAAATGTAGCAGCTGAGAATAAATTTCTAAAGCAAAATTCTGATTCGGAAAACGATAATGACGATCCTTTCAACAACTTGCAGCCAAACACAGACATAATAAATTTTTAAAAAATATTATTGTAAAATTAAAAATAAATTTATTATTTAAAGTAATAAAATATAGAAAAATTTAAAATGATATCATTATATGTATGGGATAAAGATGGAAATCTTTATAATTATCAAATATAAATTTCTATGAGCAATACAAATTGCAATTTATTTTAAGGAAAAATTAAAGAATTCAAATTTATAATGAACTATTAAAATAATTTTAATAAAATATTTATAAATTTTTAATTGTTTATTAAATTAATTAGAAACCATATTAAGAGAGTTAAGAAGCACTAAGGTTGAGGAAAAATAATCAATAGATTCTGAGAAAATATAAACTTTAATTAAATTTTTGAAGAAAATTTTTAAATAGTAAATTACCATCAATCGATTATAATTTTCATTCGTAAATATTGTAATATCATAATTTATATTTGAATAAAAAATTTAAAAAAATAATTAAAAAAATATCTATTATTTTCAGGAATATTTCTAATTTAATTAAAGAAATAATATAAAAATTTGAAATATAAATATAATAGACTTAAATTTGTAAACCAGAATTATATAGAAAATTTTGTTAAAATATTTCAATAACAATTGAATAATTATTCATCAATAAGGGGTAAAACGATAAAAATAACATTCATTATCAAATATTAAAAGACTGGTAAAAAATTTTTTCATATTCATTTTCTGTTCAAATATTTTAAAAATAATATTAAATTCCATCAATATATCAAATTAAATTAAAAAATAATAAATATAATGTTATAAACGAGATATATAAAGAATAAATAAATTGATTTTTTTTTATCAAAATTGGAAAACAATGGATTTTTTTTTGAGGATAGAACATTTTTCGTGAAAAAATAATTTGTAAATAATTATTCCAATATTAGTGAAATAAATGACAAAATTTTTCTATTATTTTTCTTTATAAAAGCTATGATAAGTATATGTTAATTAATGAATAAATTAAAATTTAGAAAATTATTTATATTATAAAAAATTTTATAAAATAAAACGATTCCAGTACAGGATATATATAATTGTGATGATGAGCAGAAGCTAAAGATCAATGACATTAAAAATAATATTTTATATATGTTCTTAATTAGAGAATATTAAATTTTTATATAATTTAATAGTTTAATAAAATAAATTATATAAAAAAATTATTTACATATTATGCCAAATATAATTTTTTAATTATTTTATCATTATTTAAAGATATCCAATTTGCTTCGGTCCATGAATTCATGAAATGTTATAAAGAAAAAAAGCAAAAAGTTATCATAAAATTCTAATATAAAATATATATTCTGACAAAATAATAATATTTATATTAATTAAAATATAAAATAAATTAAATTATTAAAAAAATTAAATAAATTTTCACATTTAATTTTAAGAAAAAGTTGTGATAAATTATTTTTTTTTATCCTATTGTTTTCCCGAATCATTGACATGATTCGCTTTTTTATAATCAGGGTAATTAAAAAGTGATTTAAATATTTTTCTCTATATTTGACAAATTAAATAAAAAATAAAAATTATTCATTTAAAAAATTTATTGCTAGTAATTATAATAGTGGTATATTTTCACTTTATTTTTATATGCTAATGAAATTTAAAAAAATAATTTAAAATAAAATTAAAAATCAATTTAATGGGGATTTTCAATCCACTTTAAATTTGTAATAGAAAAATAACCGTTTAGTATATTTGGATATGATAATATTCTTATGAATAATTGTGAAAAAATTTTCTATATTACTATATCACATAATATATTATGCAAAGCGCAGCGCTTGAACCTAAATTTATTTGTCATCATAATGTTTTCTAAAAGATGATTTAATAAAAATCTTATATAAAGAAAGAAAAATTGTTGTATTAATGAAACATTCACCAAAATAGAAAGAAAATTGGAAATTTTGAAGAATAAAAATTGATAATTATTCCCGCTAACAATTGTGAATTTATGTTTAGTCAAAATAAAAAAAATATAAATTAAAGTAAAAATATTTATAATTGTTGATAATTATTTTCATTAGAGTCCTATCTCCTATATAAAATAGAATAGATAAATTTTATTTTTCATAATAATTAATAAATATGAACAAAATAATATTATTTTATGATAATCAAAATTAATAAAATTTTTATGAATTATTAAAATTTTAATAATGAAAATTTTAACTAATTTTTAAATTAATTTTTCCATCAGAAGATTAAAAAATAAAAGATATATATTTGCAAAAAAATAATAAAATTTATTATGAAAAATGGCTATTTTGAAATTCATAATTATATAAATAGATTTTTATTTATGATTCTATACTAAATGAAATTCCACTTGCAAAATATTTTTATAATTGAAATTTAAAAAATAATAAATTGTAATTATTTTATTTTTAATACAATAATGAAATTAAATGATAAATAAAATGCTCTAATTTTGCATAGTAAATTGTAAAATTTTCTCTCTGATAAAATCACAAAATAATAATTTTATAAATAAAAAAATATCTACGAATTATTAAATTATTTTAAAATAAAAGACAAAAAGGTGATTTTAGCTATAAAAAAAAGAAATTTTTCATAAAATTTTTTCTCAATGATCAAATATTGATTTTTATTTTGCAGTAAACGAAATTATTACGCTGAGCGATGATGAGGAGGAACTGCTTCCCCGCACGCCTCCTCCTCCAATCCCCCATGGTCAGCCTTTATTCTTGGAACCGATTTTTAAAATTCAAATTTTTGGCTGCGTTCCGAGAAAGAAATTATTTTAAATAACAAATATTGCATTAATTAAATTTTAAATATTTAAAAATGTTAAAAATAATAAAATCGAAAAAAATTTCATAAATAAAATTATTGAAAATAAATTAGTTTTAACTAAGAATTTTATAAAATTAATTAGATAACGAATAGACGATTCATAAGTAGAAGGACTAAAAGAAAATGAGTTATATCACAATACGATAAAATCTACGATTGATTTGCCATATTATAATCAATAATTATCGCGAGATAGATTCTCTTGGCCTAGTGCCATTGGTATTGAAAATCATATTAAAATCTATATTTAATTCTTAATCGAATATCAATTTTAAAATATAAACTGAATTAAAATTATAAAATACATAGATAATATATATTTATTATTAAAAAAAATAAATCAAAAAATTTGCTTAAAATAATAAATAACAGATAAATAATCTATAAAATTCATAAGATATCCAAGAAACTGATGAAATATTATATTTTGAACACATTTTTGATCCAGATCCAAAATAGGAAAATGACGCTAAGCTGAACTATTTTATCACCCTTTAAGGCATCTATCAATATTCGAATAATATTTTTTAAAAATTATTGCCAAAATATAAAGAATAGTTTTAATAAAATATATAATAAAAAAATTTGCGATATATTAAATAGAAAATAAAATTTTTAAATAATGATCTGAAAATAACCAGAGGAAAATGAAAGCTAAAAAAACAATTTTATATTAAGATTCTGCATTATTTATTATGCTTTTTATAAACATATTTTTTGAGAATATAATAGATGAAAAAAAATTCTGAAAAATTATTAAAAAATATCTTTTTATATTTTATTTTAAAATTATATATAATAAATTTTTAAAGTGAATGATAATTGATAGAATGATATATTGATAAAAAATTTAGTATGTTATATTACCGGTGAAAAATAAAAATTCTTTGAGGAAATATGAATATGGTTCAAAATCTTTCCCAATGAAAAATTAATTTAAAAAAATTTCATTATTTATCCTCAAAATAATCCATTAAAATGGCTCTACAAATCAGTTGTCTATTTAAAAATTTATTTCTAAAAATTTGAATATTTTCCATTGATGGAATTTGCGCAGTTTATTATTTTAGAGCTAAGAATGATTATGCATTCAACTTTTACTTTATAACAGTCTATATTACTTCCTTATTTTGCATAACTACATATTTATTAAAATAAAATTAAAAATAAATAAATTAATATAATTAATATAATCAAAAAAATTAAATTTGTTTTTTATTAAAAAAATAAAAAAATTTTAAACAAAAAAAATTTTTGATGTGAGATGAAATAATCTTCTCTTTCGGTTAATTTTCCTTTAATTTTAATAAAAGCATTCCTAAAATTTGTAAATTTTTACAATAATTTATATAAAAAA